>JASANB010006619.1:0-22795 GCA_030248155.1 Sabatieria punctata
GTGTAGAACAGAAGGGTACGTACGGACGGGTTCATCGTTGTTACTGATCCGAAAGAAAAGTCCGCACCAGCTGGCGGTACGTGCACGAGGTCAACAACAGACGTGGTGTGGCACCTCTTCGAAAAGTTCGCACGCCCTGGCCGCAGCACTCTGGTTCAGGAAAGCAATGTAGGTAGTAGGTAACAACTGTTTTATTAGCATCAGTCATAATAGTCCTTGTTTTGTAAGTAGTGGTCTCTACTCTTTTCGAGGCACCTGCTTGAAAAGTATGATTGTTAATCAGCTATCCGTTACATAGTTCGTGCTTCACCTGGAAAGTCAGCAGGGAATTTTTAGGCCCGTCTGGAAAAATTAAGTATTTCAAAAAGGGATTTTCTCGCGAACTGAAACTCGTAAAAAAGTGTTGATGCGGTAACAGCAACCGACTAAGAGCGAACCAGTAAAGTATTTACTTTAGCGAGTTAGAGAAACGAACAACGAGGAGAGGTATTAAAACACACGCCACACAATACAATACAGTACAAGAGATAACGACAGTAACAATAATAATGCAGAATTGAAGTGCATCTCTACAATTCTCCCATCCACTTCAAGACTGCATAGACTCGACTGACATAAGCTGTAGTCCGAGTTGTTGTCGCAGTTTCTTGAACCGTTCTCGAGAAAGAGCTTTCGTAAAAATATCAGCTACCATTTTCTCTGTTTCACAGTAAACCACTTCAATCTGCTTCTTCTCTATTTCATCTCGAATGAAGTGATACTGGATATCGATATGCTTTTGCTTACAGTGAAACACGGGATTCTTTGCAATGGCAATGGCAGCTTGATTGTCTTCATAGATTCGCATTGTTCCAACATCGACTCCAATTTCTTTGTAGAGTTGTTTCAAAAATAATCCTTCTCGTACAGCTGTTCCTAAAGCCAAATACTCTGCATTTGCTGTTGAGCAGCTGACTGAGCCTTGCTTTCCAGAATACCAGCTGATCGCAGCTTCACCATTCAGAAATACATAACCAGAACGTGATTTTCTGTCATCATAGTTTCCAGCCAAATCGGAATCCGCAAATCCAACAACTGATGACTCCATTGGTTTATACAGTAGTCCGAGATTGACCGTGGACTTGAGGTACTGGAAAATCTTCTTAACAGCAGTCAGATGACTCATCTTAGGATCAGTGCTGAATCTCGTCACATTGCTAACTGCATACTGAATGTCTGGGTGTGTAGCTAAAGCCAAATATAGCAAACTGCCAACCATCGACTGGTACATTCGAGATGAAATAGAGAAGAAGCAGATTGAAGTGGTTTACTGTGAAACAGAGAAAATGGTAGCTGATATTTTTACGAAAGCTCTTTCTCGAGAACGGTTCAAGAAACTGCGACAACAACTCGGACTACAGCTTATGTCAGTCGAGTCTATGCAGTCTTGAAGTGGATGGGAGAATTGTAGAGATGCACTTCAATTCTGCATTATTATTGTTACTGTCGTTATCTCTTGTACTGTATTGTATTGTGTGGCGTGTGTTTTAATACCTCTCCTCGTTGTTCGTTTCTCTAACTCGCTAAAGTAAATACTTAACTGGGTTCGCTCTTAGTCGGTTGCTGTTACCGCATCAACAAAAAGTTCACAAAAGAAAACAAAACTGGAAGTCAGTTGTTGCCATTGCGCTGCCACAATGCCGACCTGTTCTGTATTTTTGTTGTTGTTGTTTGCTTATTGTTCTCCAAGTAGCAGAGCGTTGATCTGCAGAGCCAAGGGACTAGAACAGGTTCCAGATGGAACAGAAGAACAGTGTCAAGAGCAGGACGTTCAGTGTGTGATTTATTCCAACTTGGGACGTATAGTGGCTGGATGTCATCGGTCAGTCCACGATGGGGTGCTCTGCGCGTCTATTGGTCTAGAGCGGAGCTCCGGTTGTGCTCTGCACCCTAAGTTTTCATCAGTTCCAGTGTGCTGCTGCCAACAAGATCGGTGTAACACTGATGCCATGATCAACGCTTTTGCCACCAGCGCTGCAACTGCACCGCCAGAATCAAAGAAGTTACCGCGGTGTCGAAGATGGGACGTATTAGAAGAAGACGTAGATCAGTGTGACGCAGAGACTTATGAGATGTATCAGTTTGCGGCTTGCTACATTGAGTGGTATCTACCGGACCGGTCACTCAAATCCTCTGGCTGCTTATACGCCAAAGCTTTATGCTACAACCTCAATGGTTGCCCAAACATTTCGCAAACCTGGGCAAACACAGATCTCTACTGTTGTTGTCGCTCCGATCTGTGCAATGATCTGTCGATGAAACCGTGGAATGACGTTGTCGAGGCACAGGGACATAGCACCGGCATCTGTGACAAACCCAGCTTAACCTTCTTTCTCCTTGTCTCTCTCGTCTTACTCCTTTCTTATTCTTATTAGTAGTAGTTGATTCTCTGAAGAAGATGCATGGAAGTACGTACAATACGTATGTCTATGCTACAGTAACTGTATGTTTACCGGCTGTTGTTAAGAAAAATTGAATGAAAGAGTAGAGTTTGTAAATGTAAGACTGGACTTACTTGGATTGGACCCTTTTTGCAGAAAGTGTCTATGAAACAACGAACCGTCCACATCTCTGCTCCAGTCTGATAGCCAGTGCGGCTGATAAAGTACTTTTAGTGCCTGGCACCTTAAAAGATTGGACAGCGAAGCGAGGCCAAAAATTGTTTCCCAGAATAATTGGACGGGTGAAACAATCATCTTCTGAGGTCCGGTCTGCTGGATGGGTCTGGCCCATAGTCTTCCGGAGCAGACCGCTCCTAAACCACATATGCATGTTTAACATAATTGAGGAATTATGTATATTCTATTCGTATCTATCATATGACCCTGACCCGGATTTTCAGCTGTAGTATCTACCCAACCTCTTAGAAAATTTGAAATTGAGTTTAAAACTAGCCAGAAGTAAATTTGAAACAGAGTTGTACCCATAGATCGGTTCGCACTCTGAATTACCTAAGTACCGATGTTGCGTAGTACACGAAAGAAAACAAACCAGATCCAGGTTGTTGTCGTTTTCACAGCCGCAATGCCGTCCTATTCTGTATTTGTGTTGTTGTTTGCTTGGAGTTCAAGTGGTAGAGCGTTGACCTGCAGAGTGAAAAGACTGGGGCATCCGCTTAACACTTCCGAAGAAGAGTGTCAAACGCAGGATAAACAGTGTGTCATGTTTTCGAGCTTCAACAACTACATGGTGGCTGGATGTGATCGGTCAGTCAACAAAGACGGCACCCTATGCAAGTTTGTTGGTCTAGAGGCAAGGTCCGGGTGCGCTTTCTACCCTCACTTTAAGCCGTTCCCAGTGTGCTGTTGCGACCGTGATCTCTGCAACACTGACGCTATGATCGCTGCTTTTCTGCTAAGCACCACAACAGCACCAATAGACTCCCGGTTGCCAAGGCAGTGTCGAAAATGGGAGATAGTAGAACGAGATGAGGAGCCATGTGATGCGTATGCGTATCAAAGGGTGGGTTTCGCAGCTTGTTACAATCACTGGTACCTTACTGATCGGTCGCTCAAATCATCCGGCTGTTTATACGCCAAATCTTTATGCTACAACCTCAATGGTTGCCCAGACATTTCGCAAACCTGGGCAAACACAGAGCTCTACTGTTGTTGTGGCTCCGATCTATGCAATGATCTGTCGTTGAAACCGTGGAATGACGTCGTTGAGGCACATCAAGGAGTGACTGGCACCTGCCACAAACTCAGCCTAACCTTCTTTCTCGTTGTTTCTCTGAGCTTTCTCTATTCCTATTAGTATTAGTACTGCTAGTGGTCTGCTGACTTTGTTTCATGTCAAATGTATGCGTTAGTAGTGGAAGTACATACTTCACATGATGCTCTACTGCACTTGTACTGTATTGTAGGTTTGATCAAGAATACATAATAAAGGAGCAAGAATGCTCCACTCAACGGCCGGCCGGCCTACCATGCGCTGCGCCAATATTTCAGGACTGGTTGCGAACGTTCGCAACCCCTCCTGAAATTTCTAGACTGGTTGAGAAATTCCCAACCTGTCCTGAAAAAACGGGAGCAACTTATGACAGGCCAACATGATTTCGGAGCAATGATGCGCCGGCCAAAAATTGTTGACTTTTCGGATTTGTTAATCAATAATTAGAAATACCTTTTAAGTGGCGTCATCCTTGGTGCAGTAGCTTGTCGGGCAGGTGAAGTCTACCGTCTGTCGTGTGTGTCCGTGTGCGCTCGACCGTACCTCTTAGTTGGTGCGGTGCGGGCAGCAAAGGCGGAATTTGCACGCGTGCCTGTCGTCCTCCTGATTTTTCTCTTCTTCTCTTGCTTATTCTTGGTCGTAACCGCAAAAAGGGTAATATCGAATCGGCGCAAAGTTAATCGGCGCAAAGCGCAAAGTGGCGCAAATTTTTCAGTGGTTGCGTGAACATCTAAGACACTGTAGCCCGCGAAATTTAAATTCTCTCGTCCGTCCTTTCTTAATTTGTCGTTCCATAAATGATGATTGTCTCAGGACCATTTCTCATTCGCAATATGCACTGTATTTAACCTTCAAGGACTCAAGTTAATACGTTAATTATTTTATTAATTACTATTAATTGTTGTTAATTACTCAAGTTAATATTTCAAGTTTAGTACCACTCTGGAATCCATAAGTTTCGTTGCCCACATCAGCGTGGGGAAATGGGCGAGAATAACTTCAGATACATTAGCTCCACCCATTTCCGTCCTAGAGGAACGGCTTTTTAACATTTTTAAATGAAATAAAGATGAACGAAACGGTACCGTTCGTTGAAGATGAAGTCGGCGTCGATCATAATTATGCTGGGACCGTGACTAGCACGCCTAACAAAGCTACTGCGGCAACAACGTAAGGGGCCGTCCATAAACTACGACGTTCAAAAATTCAAAATTTTGCACCCCCACCCCCCCCCTCCGACGTTTACCGACGTTTTCATCATCACCCCCCATAAAAATTACGACGTTTGGGAGGAAACCCCCCCCCCCCCCGAAATAAAATTTTCGAATTTTCGTTCAAAATCTGAAGCTGGTTTTCTGACTGCGTAATCACAAATGAATAATAGAAAAATTTATGCCTGTGGACATACATATTTGCCAGTTAGTTTCACCAATCTTTCAAGAATTCATTCAACTTTCAGTTAAAAAAGAGTCATTCAAATCGGTTGAGATTTGCGGTTGCCACAAGTAAATAATCTGTTGGGTTGTTTTAATCACTCTTGTTCGTTGCCAAAATCAGTGTTTCAAATTGGAGGGCAAATATCTCGAGAACCAAGCAGGGAATCTTAACGAAAACTCTACCAATCGATAATTTATTTGTCTTTCATTAAAAAAAATTTATTCAAATCGGTTGGGATTTACGGTTGCTACAGTAAAAAAATCTGCTGGGTTGTTTTTTGCACACCCTGTACAAATCACGCTAACATACTGTATGTTGTACAACTACAAAAATGTGTCAAAAACCGTTTGACTTTCTCTGCATTCTTGCTTATTCTGCAATCGTCAAACCTTACCAAAAAAGGCCAAAAATACGTCAACGTTTTGCCTCAACCCCCCACCCCCCCTCCGACGTTCTGCGACGTTTTTCGGGGTACCCCCACCCCCCCTCTCTGAACGTCGTAGTTTATGGACGGCCCCTAAGTGTGGTTTTCATAAGTTAGTAAAAGTTAACAATCTCGGTTCCCGGTCTAATCATAGCAAATTCGGGCGGCGGTCCTAAATTGCCCGGATTAATAAGGCAGAGCCGTACATGAAAAATGGTTTGCAAATTTTACAGCTGATTTTGGTATTCGTATTCGTAGCCAAGAAAGAACTCAGAGTGACAGGCGCGCGGATCGCTATTACTGACTAGACTATACGACCAATAAAACAGAACAGCGAACGATGTGCTGTGAATACGCCTTGGAAATTGTTTTGAAGTTAAAGTATGCAACTCGTTTGCTAGCGATGTTTGATTTCCTTGATTCTCAAGCGGTAAGCCTGGCGTGTCTAAAAGCGTCCGGTCCCCTGTAAGGAACAACGTAACGTACAGAATACACAGAATAAATACTCTCTAGATTAGCAAATAAGAAATGTGGTTCGCCGCTGCAGCACCAGTTTCTGTGCTCTCAGATTGCTGGTGAGATTATAATTATTATAATAATATTATCTCAGTACTTTCCCAGCCCAGCAGTACTTTTTTTACGTTCGCGTTACCTTCCAAACAAGAAGCTAAGTTAGACTACTAACCAGTTCAAAAGGCTTTAATGTAAATGATTCCGGTCCATTCCTCCACCCACGAAATAGCCATTTTTAACCTGAAAAGCTAAGATTGAACCTAGGCCTAAGCTAAAACCAAGGCTTTAATAAAGTCAGGGTGGTTGGCGGGTGGGGGAACGGGCTTCTTCCAATGTAAATTGGGGTACTGAACGCACATGTAAAATTTTCCCGCATTAGCGCTGGTACCGTAAATTTGCGCTTTGCGCTTTGCGCCGATTACCTTTGCGCCGATTCGATATTACCGCAAAAAGAGAGGATTAAAGTTCGTCCATGGTTAGATTAATAGGTAGGTACTGCTCGTTTAACTGAGGAGACACGCGTGCCAGTCGTCCTCCAGATTTTTCTCTTCTTCTCTTGTTTAATATGCCAAAAGGCACTTGAGAGTCCATAAAAAACAACTGCTTGCCGTACCTATAGTAATATTAATAGTAGGTAGCCAGGTATTTTTTATCATATGCGGTCGGATAGGCGTTTTCTAGTGGTCGTGTCATCACTATAAATTGCTATATCACTATAAATCACCAGATGAATTGTCAAAAGCATTTTATGTAATGTTTTCAGGTAACTGCGCTATCATCTACGAACGAATTGCGCCTATTTTTGTTATGACACACGCATCTGCCTCGAAAACCGTTGGACGGTGCTCTATCAACGCTGCAAGAATCTCTTCCAGACCTTTATAAATCCAGAACTCGGTGCTAAGCAACCTATCGTGGCAGTGGATGGTAATCGAAAGTGGATAGTCGCCCCGAGCTGCTGTCTGCTGAATCGGGACAACTTTCCTTGCTGTGCTCAGATTTGCATGCGGCGTATTGTTCGCTGTTCGAAAAGAACTTTGAATCGCGAAAGACTGACGGTTCGTTGCAGCTTCAGCTTGAATACACTACAAAGATACTACCAAAACCAAAGCCGATGTTGCAGACACTGCCACGTTTAGAACAGGTACAACTGTATATGCTGTACACTGGTATAAGGTTTCTTAACTGTATTCAGTTGCGTACCCGGTGGATCTAGGTGGTACCCCTTTCCGGCCGTAGGAAGTAAGGAAAATGAGCTAAAATGATAAGATAGTTTTTCTAATGTTTTTAGGTTTGCCCTAAGGGGTGTCATTTTAATGCACCTTTCTAGGCTCATTCTTTTGCCCAGGCGCCTTTTTAAAATCCTTCGTATTGCCGCTGATTATATTCGTTTTGTTTAGTACAGTTACTATGTAGGAAGGTAGATGTGCCGTAAAACTTCCGACAATAGCGCTACCGTTAAGATGCGGTTTTATTGGTGTGGTGCATACATGTGAGTCAGGCACTTAACGCCGTTTATGGTACCGACACCATATATGGTGCCCCCACGTTCGGCAACTGTGGTAGTACCATATATGGTACCCCTACCCATGGCCATGGGTGCCGGTACCATATATGGTACGAAATCTGAACAGAGTGGTACCATGTAGGGTACCGGTACCTGTAACAACGCGAAGGTAGGGGTATCATATTATTGTGCCGGTACCATTATGGTACCATATATGGTACCGGTACCATATATGGTACCACCACAGGCCCCGAACGTGGGGGTACCACCATATATGGTGTACCGGCACCTTATATGATGTCGGTACCTTAAACGGCGTTAAGTGCCTGACTGTATGTACTTTACAACGTGTATGTTTACAACGTGGCTGGACAGGCCAAACCACCCCTCGGCCCCATTGACAAACTGGCTTAGAATCACTAAATTTTGCATAAAATCTGCCTTAAATGGCCTTAGGTAATCGAATTTGGCTCCGATCCCATGTAGCGGCGGCCATACACGTATGACCCTACGATATCAGACCCAATGGTCTATTTCGCTGCTCTGGGTCAGTAATCGTCATCTCGGACGTTGAATAATCTTTCTACTGGGTGGACGGTCTACGTGTCTCGCTCTAGTGAATAGGGGCAAATCTCTAGACCCCTGTTACCATGAATCTTTCAGCAGCGAACAGAAAACGTCACCGAAGCAGATGAGAGGACTGTGGCGTCCAGCAGTAGTACTCAACCTTTAGTCCTATGGATGTGACTTCACCTATGGAGACCCCTGACGAACGGCAACTCATAACTATACAACCTGCCCAATACTTTAGTAGACCAGGTACGTACATATTTACCGTAAGCCGGCGTTAAATGTTTTGAAGATACATGGTTAGTCCTTTCTTCCTATCCGCAGAAGCATACATGTAACAGGTGATCAGCCGAAAAGATGATGGATCTCGTCCCATCTGGCATTGCTGAGCCCAAATTCGAAGGGTTGGGGTAATGTAGAAAAATGCTCAAAACTCGTTAAAAACGCGATTTTCGGCTAAAAATCGCTAAGAAGTTTGTTTGTTTTTGCGTTGCGCTCTCAGGACACCGCTGGCTCTTTTCAGAGCCCTTCATTTGGGTAGCCCTGACTGCAAACAACCCTCCCCTTGCTGCCATTCGGTGATTAGGCAGCGCCGGTTCGGTTCTCATTTACATACTGGCCATCATCGGCTTTCGGCCGTCTGTGCTAGGCTTTAGGTCGACTACTTCCAGTCGCTTCGACCGGTTTGGAACCCACAAACAACTGCTCTCACGGATGCCGGGCTGCCATGACACACGGCACGGGGATAGCGTAAACTACCCATGGCCAAGACGTCGCTGTTTTAAAGTTTGCCAAAGTGCTATTTAGGTCTAAAATACTGCTACAACTCTCTGTTTTACAGGCTATAAGCAATTTCAGGGTCTAAAATTCTAAAAATTTGCATGAAAACTGCTCCAAAAATTTTCTTTGAAAAATCAGAGGGTGAGGAGTGGAAAATTCTTCTTGGGGGTAGGGGCTCCATTATGGGAGGGTCTGAGCAGTCGGAAGGGGACAGGTCCCCAGACCTCCTGTTACATGTATGCCCAGCAGACAGGGGTGTACCCACGCAACACCTCTCATATTTGCATAATGAATGAGTGTAAAACAACCTTATGTTGTACAAGTTGAACAGTGAGGCACTAATGGCACCACTTGCATTAAAATTAATCTTGTACATGTGACTAACTTGCGTGTTGCAGTGCCGGGCATCGATCACCGATCAGTGGAAACGTGGTTGGTCTGCACAGATCTCAAATTATAACCGTTCAGAGAGGTATTGTTGCTGACACTCGATTCGACATCACCGGCGCTACACAATACGGCCAACAATTCGAAATGCAAAGCGTGTAATCTGTGAACATAATTGGTGATCAGGTGTCAAATGCGTGTTTGTTTTTTGTTAAAGACCCAAAACCTTAAAAGTGGTGCACATACAGTATACACAGTTATTTTACTGTCATTTTTCTCTTGATGCCTTCGATTTTCTGAGGAAAAGAGGGTCGTGACTGTACTGCAGATTGGCGGAGCTGTTTAGCGTGCGTCCAGCATAGTCATAATGGCTTGACACCTTCAGCTTCAGCTTCGACAAGGGTAGTTTGAGCTGGTGAGTGCACCACAGCCAATTCTCTGTCGAACTCAACTGAACACCGTCTCACACATTGAGCCGTTAACTCTAAAGGATTAGCGATATCAGCATGACCTTTTACAGTCAGGCACTTGATGCCATATAAGGCATCGGTTCTAAGGTCGCCAAAATTTTTCGCTTTCCAAAAATAGGTCGCCAAAAATTCCAAGGGATGGGGAGTAGCGCTTGCCGACGAGGGGAATATGACCGACCATGTGGGTATTGGCCGGCTAGGGGTAAACCCCTCACCCTGGCCCATGTATGTTCTTAAGCCGAAAAATGGTTCCGGAACACAAATTTGGGTCTCACTAGCCTTAATTAGGGTTCCTGAGTCCAACCAAATATGTGGTTTCAGAAGAGCAACTTGCATTTTTCACTGCCAAAATTGAAAAAAATTACCTGAACAGAACAAGGTAATATCGAGGGTAGTTGTCCTCAAAGAATCGGCGAGGGCAGTAAAACCTCCAACTGAGAGGCGGAGCAAGTCAAATGTTTGGTAAGACAAAGCGGCGTTGGTTGGCTTAAAGCCCGGACACTGCATCAGCTTGCAGTACCACTGCCGCAGGAAGGCAACACCTTTCAGATTGACTAAACAAGTTCAGACGCCATCCAATTGACCGGAGTATGTGAAAGCAGCCCGTTCTCAGAGTGCATTGCAACATGGCAACAAGTGCAAAGTATCCTCCACTGTTTTGCGGTCAGCAGGCTTTGTTGTCAAATGGTACCGCAGCTCATTTATCACCTGAAGTAACAGAGACATTTACGATCGCACACATTTGCTATAAATCTTATTGAATCCTAAAAATTTCCTATTTAAAATTTAAAAAATCTATTGAAAATCGTCTGTTCAGCGTGCTAACACAGTCAGCCAGTTAACGCCATATAACAGTCAGGCACTTAACGCCGTTTATGGTACTGACACCTAGGGTTCCGACGATATATCGATATCGAAAAGTCGATATATCGACCCTTTTTGCAATATCGATATCGATATCGCGATATTTTGCATCGATATTTTCGATATTTTTGTGCGGAAAAGTACGTAGGAAAAAACAAAACGGGGGTCAAGTTTATTTCTCTGGAACAGTATAAAACCGTTTTTCCTGCACAACTCAGAAATTGATGGTATAGTCAAAACCTAACAGCGGCATGATTGTTCTCAGAAACAGTAATTTCTTGGCATTCTCAGCTTTCAGACAGCAACACTTACATGTAGGTTCTTAAATGTCTGCAGCAACACTGAAGAGCTGCTCACTACTGTACACACTTTAAGCAGGAGGGCAGAAGCAGACATGGTCATGCATTTCGGCTGAGAGGTGGTAAATTTTCAAATCCTGAGGGGGTAACGCCGGCTGATAGGTGGTTGAAAGGATGGTAAACAAAAAAGTCCGATTATGTGCTAAAATCAAGGTTTTTGGCTTTTTGTCATTAAAATTAGTTAAAATACGCTATTCTGTCTGAGCTCGTTTATATGTAATGAGGGTGGGGCATCGGCCTGGCCTGAGGGGTCAACCTTGAAGGGCTTCAGAAGGGCCACTACCTTTCTGCGATCTCTGCTTAATTGATATCAGATCACCGATTGCATCAGTGCTTGACTGATAAGCAGCGAGAGCAGTTTGTTCTTTCAAATTTTCAGATTTTCTTGCATAACTGTAAATATCGATATCGATATCGATCGATATTGAGCTGAAAATATCGATATCGATATCGAATATCGACGAATTTTAATATCGTCGGAACACTACTGACACCCATGGCCATGGGTAGGTAGGTGGTATACGGTAATTTTACTTACTTGCTTGTTGCTCAGTAAGAACATAGAGTATGATCGAATTACCTGAGAACTAGCAGTGGGGTTGCTGCTGCTATTGTCAGAGGAACACAGTGTGACATCAGACAGAACCGCCGGACAGTGACAGATCGTCAGGAATTGGTTCCAATTAGACGATCCAGGTGAGCTTTCGTAAATAATAGACTCAGAAGTAGCCTACAGCGACGCTTCTTGCTAACGTAAGAACGTTGTGCTTCTGCACTCTCTTCATGGTTGGTGCACGTCCAAACACTAATTTATCTACAATAAAAATAAATTATTACTAATCAATCAGCAATGTGGACAATAAAGAGCGGCGCAAATTTGGCGACTAGAGATCAGTGACGACTACAGATACAATTGCAACTAGAGATGCAACTGTAATCCGGTATTATCCAGTATATACCAGATTATCCGGTATTTTTTACAGTTGCATCTCTAATTGCAACCATATAAACAAATTTGTAATCTGGATTCTTTGCAAAATAATTTACTGAATCCTGTTGTATATATTCGGATTACCGGAAACCAGATAGAGATCCAAAATTCGCATTTTCGAACAAATCCCAAAAACCATTGTAGAGGGGTCCCTCCAATATATATTAATTAATCACTTTCTTGCTTAGGCCTAGGCTCAGGCTTAGGTAGAGATGCAACCGTAAAAAAAATACCGGATATCGGATAGTTTTTCAGAAGACCGGATACCGGATAGTAATGATGATCAACTTTTAAGGAAATACAGTAATTTTCAGGCTAGAAATATACTTTTTCGATGCTTTCAAGGTAGGATACGACCAAGAATGTATTTGATGTGGCTGATATCACCTTGAATCAGCTATATTTTCTAGATAATAGGCTGCAGTTAAGTCTGAAAATGGTGCTAATCTGCATGTGAAACCAAAAATACGCTCGAAAACTGGAAAAATTGTCATGAAAATGCTATTTTTAGCTATCCGGTATTATCCGGTATCCAAAATATACCGGATACCGGATAGTGTCTTAGAGCAAAAAATACCGGATTATCCGGTAAGTATATACCGGCCGGCAAAACTGACTTTTAGGGGTCCCTAACAAAAATTTCAATTTTATCTACCGTATTCAGTTCACTCCTAAGCCTGACCTGAGCCTGAGCCTAAGCAAGAAAGTGATTAATTAATATACCTGTAGTGGAGGGACCCCTAAAAGTCAGTTAAGCCGGTCGGATCAATGTTCTCACATTCCCCAAGCAAGCAGTAGGGCCTATTTAAACAAGAGAAGAAGAGAAAAATCTGGAGGACGACTGGCACGCGTGTCTCCTCAGTTAAACGAGCAGTACCTACCTATTAATCTAACCATGGACGAACTTTAATCCTCTCTTTTTGCGGTTACGACCAAGAATAAGCAAGAGAAGAAGAGAAAAATCAGGAGGACGACAGGGCAGTAGGAAGAAAACCCCCCAGTCGGGGGCGGGGCTAGAGGGATTACTGTAGTCGATTTCAATTTCTGGCTGGTGTGAACGTGAAGTTGGTTTTGCCAAAATCGCATTGTTTTTAGTGCGATGAAGCTGGTAGAATGCCGGAAAGTGGTCAGTCGTCCGAATTAGTGGAAGTTAGTCACCCAAATATTAGTTGTTGATCAGAAAATCTGGTTGTTTTGCGTCGTCGAAGCGTGTGAGCGATTATGGCGGAATAGAGTAGTAGGATGTGAGCCGCTTTCAGAGCCTTAGTGTAAACACACAGCCGGTCGGTAATCTCGTCGCTGTTTTAAAATTTCGAGCGTGTTGTTGCCCCGGCTGTCTGTCGCTTTCCAAAAATCGTGAGCCACTTTCAGGGCCAATCACACAGCCGGTCGGTAATCTCGTCGCTGTTTTAAAATTTCGAGCGTGTTATCAAATACTTGGAGCTTTTATCTGTCGCTTTCCTAAAATCGTGAGCCACTTTCAGAGCCAAACACACAGCCGGTCGGTAATCTCGTCGCTGTTTTAAAATTTCGAGCGTGTTGTTGCCCCGGCTGTCTGTCGCTTTCCAAAAATCGTAGTTTTAAGACCTCTCAGGGCCAATCACACAGCCGGTCGGTAATCTCGTCGCTGTTTTAAAATTTCGAGCGTGTTGTTGCCCCGCCAATCTGTCGCTTTCCTAAAATCGTGAGCCACTTTCAGAGCCAAACACACAGCCGGTCGGTAATCTCGTCGCTGTTTTAAAATTTCGAGCGTGTTGTTGCCCCGGCTGTCTGTCGCTTTCCAAAAATCGTAGTTTTAAGACCTCTCAGGGCCAATCACACAGCCGGTCGGTAATCTCGTCGCTGTTTTAAAATTTCGAGCGTGTTATCAAATACTTGGAGCTTTTATCTGTTGCTTTCCTAAAATCGTGAGCCACTTTCAGAGCCAAACAAACAGCCGGTCGGTAATCTCGTCGCTGTTTTAAAATTTCGAGCGTGTTATCAAATACTTGCCCCGCCAATCTGTCGCTTTCCTAAAATCGTGAGCCACTTTCAGAGCCAAACACACAGCCGGTCGGTAATCTCGTCACTGTTTTAAAATTACGAACTTTCTTATCAAATACTTGGAGCTTTTATCTGACGCTTTCCTAAAATCGTGAGCCAAACACACAGCCGGTCGGTAATCTCGTCACTGTTTTGCCAACAGAAAATTATGTGCTGCTTATCAAATACTTGGAGCTTGCCCCGTCAGATTTTAACTGTCGCTTTCCAAAAATCGTGAGCCACTTTCAGAGCCAAACACACAGCCGGTCGGTAATCTCGTCACTGCTTTGCGAACAGAAAATTACGAGCGTGCTGCTTTCTTGTCAAATACTTGGAGCTTGCCCCGTGCTGCTTTCTCAAGACTTCTTATCAAATACTTGGAGCTTGCCCCGCCAGATTTTATCTGTCGCTTTTCGTAATCGACTGTGAGCCCTCTAGTTTTAAGACGGTCAGCTGTCTTATCAAAAGTTGCCCTCCCGAAACGGCTGACTTGAAAAGTTGTGTAATGGACTGTCAGTTTTAAGAGCTGTCTATTTGTACCAAAAGTTCAGCTTCCCGACTTGCTCTTATCAAAAGTTGCCCTCCCGAAACGGCTGACTTGAAAAGTTGTGTAATGGGCTGTCAGTTTTAAGAGCTGTATGTTTGTACCAAAAGTTCAGCTTCACGACTTGCTCTTATCAAAAGTTGCCATTCCGAAAACGACTGACTTGATTTCAGTTTGGTTTCAAAAGTTGTGTAATCATTCGACTACTATTATACCGTAGCACAGACAGAGAAGGTATGCAGCGCATAGTGAAAGAAAAATGCAAAATCAACCACTGCATACTGTACATGAACAACAATCGACTAGGAAATCTGCCTCTCGTAAAAAAAAAAATCTTTCTGTCCTGAGAGTTTTGTCTTTTACAACCTGCCTGTTTCACTTATAAAAAGTTGCTCTCTCGACTTGGTTTTCCCCAAACTTTTCACTTTGCTTTCACAGTTTTAAGATGGCCAGCTGTCTGATGCCCTTATCAAAAGTTGCCTTGACAAGACGGACAGCTGTCTGTTTGTACCAAAAAGTTGCTCTCCGCCATTCGCAAAACTGACTTGAAAAGTTGGCTGACAGTCGATATTGTTAGTTTTAAGAGCCGACCAAAAATTGAGCTTCACGACTTGCCCTAATCAAAAAGTTGCCCTCCGCCAGCTTGGGCTTTCCAAAACAGCCGACTAGAAAAGTTGTACTGTTTTACGCTGTCAGTTTAGGCTAAGCATCTTTTACAACCTAAGTTGCCTCTCGGACTTCGCAAACTTGGTTCGGTCTCTTAATCAAAAAGTTACTTTCAAAAGTTGCTGTTATGGCCACCTCAACCGAAATCAAAGTCAGCTGCTGCTTTCGTCCAGCCACAGAAGGTTACGACTCGTCTGAGTTTGCGTTGGCTTAGTTAACGTAGGGTGAACTATGATGGTCCTTACGATTTTTATAAAAGCATACGGTATTTAAGAGCCGATTGGTTCAGTGTTCAAATGTACGTTGTCTCGAGATGTTGACTAAAGAAAAAGTTAAAAGACTAGAAAGTCTATTTTATTCTTCAAAATCCGGCTATGCTACACCCATAAATTTGTGGAAAAAAGTCAAATCTGAGGATTCATCAATATCACTCAATGATGTTCGGAACTATCTATCAACTCAACCAGGTTACAGTCGAATGAAACCAGTACCTAGACCTCGCTCTTCCATCTGGAACAGATGGTACGAAATAGGAAGTCCCGGTGAACTGGTGGGTGCGGATATTTGGTTTCTCGAGCCCGACACTAAGGCCGGCTTTCCGCTGTGTCTGTTGGTGGTAGACGGCTTCAGTAAATTTGCCGCAGTTGCGCCGCTCAGACGCTCGACCGGCGCAAATGTGGTCAGAGCGCTTGAGAAGATTTTCTCAAAATTGCCCTTTAAAGTCAAGCGAATGTATTTCGATCGAGGTTCAGAATTTACCAACAAAGATGTACGGCAATTTCTAACAGAACAAAACGTTGATTTCCGGTACACATCGGGAGGAAATCCTTCCAAGGTAGCGTTTGTTGAACGCGCCATTCGAACCTTAAGAGAAAAACTGGGGAGAATTCTAACAGCACAACGCGAAAAGGGTGGATTTCGTCTGATAGAAATGGCTGTAGAAATTTACAACAATTCTCTACATTCTACGTTGTTTGGTCATACCCCAGCTACAGTAAACAAAGACAACAACACAACCGAAATTTTGAAAGCTCGCTTGGATCAGAGAAGAGAAAAGATGGCAAAGTATAAAGGCAAACTTTTGCGTCCTCCAATTTTCGAAAGAGGTGACAAAGTTCGGAAATTGGAATTGGAAAAAATTGGAAAACTTGAAAAAATCAACAAACCGAGATGGTCAGCCACTATCTACAGAATAGGCGAAGTGGTACACGGATTGGGACCGCGACCGAGTTACAAATTGATAGACCCTGTTTCTGGAGTTGTTTTGACGCCCTTGTACAGCGAAAAATCTCTTCAATTAATTGCTAGTGTCTAGATAGTTCATTATTGTTCTAGTTATGTGTGACGTGCGGTTGTATCTTGCCACTGCTGAGTTGGAGTCTACAGAACAGAATAAAACCGAATGGATTTACTATCCGCCAGAATGGTTGCTCAAGCGAATGCAGACGACTAAAAAATGGATTATCCGCTGTAATTCAGCCTCATTTCCAGTCTGCTTCAATACTACAGAGAAGTGTTCCATTGCGGTTGCAAATTCCGTAACTGGTCGGAGATACATCTACAATTTTCCGATCGGATCGCTGGATTCAATCGATGCCTGGGTAAAAGCCATCGATGGGGTGTTTGCCACGCAGGAGTTCAAAGATGTAACCGGAGCGTCGGGAAAAGCGATACGGGTCGTCTACAGTAATGAAAAACTGAGAGTGCGTTTTCTGAAATCGCAGTCCAATGTTCCGGAGGACTACAAAAAAGGCCTAACCTTGATTTTATCTTCCCCTCTGACAAGCAAGCTCGGATTTGATGAAAATATCGTAGAATTTACAGAAATTTTAAGCGCAAATGGTGTCTATGGTTCTTATTTTCCCCAAGTTATGAAAGGTCTGGATCGGTTGTACTTGCTAGGCGATTTTGTTCAACCGTCTGTAGTTAATTCTCGCCTACGCAGTATTCTAACCTCTTTTCCAAATATGTACTATTTAAATTACGGTGTCGATGTTAGTATGGAAATAGAGAAAAGCAGCAAGGAAGATTGGCAAAAAATGATAAACAATTTCCAGACTGAATGGAGATTTCGTCTGTGTGACGAAAATTTCGAAATTCTGACAACTATTTTTCCAACCAATATGTGTTTTAATCTGATATTGCGAGAGGCGCCTATATCCGACTGCGACGAACTGTGAGACTGTCATTGTTCTCGTTGTTTTGGTGTGGGATGGTGTGTTGGTGAATAAATGTCTGGTTTGATCGGTCTTGGGAAAGCCAACGACAACGATACTGTAATTCCAATCGTCGGTCCCGCTTCTAAATTTGCCGATCAGCCCCTGGATATTCAACAAGAGATTCAAGAGAGCGAGCAGGTAGCAGCCGAACCACAGTCGCTTCATTCGAAAGCAAAGAAGAAGAGTTGTGTCAAACGAAAAAGTCGGCGCGTAAAAAGGAAGCCAAAACGAATGAAAAGAAAGCCGATCGGAAGAAGAACGAAGAAGCGTGTACCTAAACGTACCACCAAGAAGCCTAGAAGGTCCTACCGGAGAAGAGCAAAATGACTTCGCTAGAGTTTGTACCCGGACCTACCAGACTGTTTCATGAAAAACCAATAGCCGACACTTTCACCGATGTGTACATAGAGAAAATCGATGCCACTCACGCCGATTCGCGCTTTCCCGGCTACATCGAGTTCTACGTACCTGTGAGAAACCTGTTCACTTCTCCAAGACTGAAATTTCGGGGGATTTTCGGTGTTCGAAAGCCAGACCCGCAAACTCAGGCGGAATCGAAGATCGGTGAAGCGGATAAGATAGCTCCCATTCCACTGGTCGGACTCTGTTGTTTTATTCAGGCCGACCTAATAATCAATGACCAGCTGATTAGTGGAAATTCTACCAACCACAGCTACAAAGCTTTCTTCAAGTATGTGGTTGGCAGTACCAAAAGTCAACTAGAATATGAAAGGGATCTCACCTTTTGTCGTCTAGACAGTCCCGCTGACATCGTAAAATCAAACACCATTCCCACCACCGCTTGGAAAGATCGCAAAGCTTTGGCGATCGGTGGCGACCTGGTTTGCGAGTATGAGCTACCGTTCGATATTTCGAACGCCGGCAAGCTGTTTCCACCCAATGTGAGCATTGTTGTTCGTTTGCGGTTCAATAACGATGCTTTCACTCTACAAACCCAAGGAATTCCAAACTCTTCTTGCTATCTGAAAGTACAGAAGCCAACTCTGCTGGTAGAACGGTCTCTCCTACGCCAAGACCTGTTTGCCGACTTTAAACGTTGTTGGGGAATGGAGAATCCGGTAGTTTACGACTATCCGCAGATGGACGTACTCGGTCCCTATGTAATGCCTTCGGACAGTACCCTGTATGTGCAGCGTCTGAAATACGGGAAACGACCATCTACGCTCTATTTGTGGATGGTGGACGCGTTGGCAGCCAATGGTTTCTTCACTCGAAATCCATTCTTTTTCGAGCCTCTTAGACTGGTATTTGCCCAAGCTCAGTTCGGTTCGCAGAAGTTTCCCCAAGACGGCTATACCTTTAACTTCGATCCTATCTATACAGAGGGACCTTTGAATATGGTCGAAGGATTCGAAGGTCTGGCTCGTTCGATCGGCGTTCGAGAGGCTGGTTATGACAGCTTCATGGATATGTATCACTTTTATCGTGGCTATACTTTTCTGGCCTTCAATTTCACTCCAGCCATCTACAGCGGAGAATATAAGCAAGCCCAATTCGAAGGTCAAGGTGATTTGTCGGTAGAGTTGCGTTTTCAAAATTCTATTACTGAGAAACATTACCTATACGCTGCTGTAGTAGAAAATCGTACTGTTAAGTTGTTGCCGAATAGCACAGCCATTGTCAGTGTGTGATAGGTAGCGAACGGTTGGACATGATAAAAGTTTACCAATTGAGGGAACTGTGCAGCCGGATAGATCCGGAAATAAGGCTGTATTTTCGCGGAATCTATGATGTTAGTGAATATCAGAAAGCTCTGGAGTTTATCGACCTCAACAGCAAATCTCTCGTAATTTTCCATTCAAAGTCAGCTCACTGGATCGGTTGCTTCATAGACCTGAATGGAAGGTCTTGGTTTATCGATAGTTTTGCGAGGTCGGCAAAACAGTACGGATTAAGTCTGTTTTGGGAGCAGGTCAACGGAAGCGACTATTCTACACTGGAAGAACCGGTTCAATCTCCCTTCAGCCTTACTTGCGCTTTGTGGGTCGTATTCTTTGCACACTTTCTGTGCAGCGGAAAGCCTATGGAGAAAATCCTACAGAAAATACCCAAAGTCTCTCCCCTGCTTAGAGATCGGTTTTTGATGAGCTGGTTTGACGAAAATTTTGGAAAGAAAATCAAGTTCGATTCATCATCATTTATTGATTGTAAAAAAATCAGAGATTGTAAGGAATAAAGAATCACAAGCGTACATATTTTGCTTTAACTATTTCATTCGGCGAACAGGGGTTTCCGCGATTTTCAGACTGTTTTCTTAATGCTGCGCTCAGAGCCTGAGACTGCAAGTCGGTTGGCAGTGTGATCGGCAAGGTCAATAGATGTAGATCGCCGCTGTGATGCTCAAAGCCACAGATGTAGACTAGAGTTTTGGAATGTCCGACAATATGGAAATCCGCGAGCTGCCAGGAAATTTTTAGTTCAGAGAGAAATTTACGACGATAGACAGTCTCTTCAGTTCGTTCCAGTTCGATTGCTTGAAGAAATGTTGATTCTTGTCCGATTTTGTGGGCGAGCTGGAAATAGATGACCCGTTGGTCCACATCGGTAATCAGAACAGTTCTGAACATTTCTGCACTGCGAAGATAGAGATTTTCAGAGTCCGATTCTCCAGCTTCTAGCCATGCATGTTTATTTTCGGACTGAATTTCGGGTCCCTGGTAGATATCGAAGTTTCCATCGGCAGCAAAGGCAATTCGAATTCGCAAACACTTTCCCAGCGACTTTCTGCTCGAATGTAGCAAGCACAGATAGCCTAGAATTTCTTCCATTTTTTTAAAAATTGAACACCAATTTTTTACCGGTCGAGTTAAAGCCAACAGAATAATTCTCCATGCCATAGATTATAAATCCAACAGCCACACGCATCGGGTTCCATCGAGCTCTGTCGTCGATTATACCGACTTGGTACTGCCACCTGTGTCGGAAGAATATGATCCAACCTCTTTCGTGAGCCGTTGCCAGATGAACCGAGTCGATTTCGGGTGCTTGTCTAGGGTGAGCATCGTTCGGAAAGAGACGATATGAAATGTTGTTCAAATTTAGGCTGTAAATAAAAATGTGGCCTTCGAAGACCAGCGCAATTTTAGTGCCAGCACTGTTAAAAGAAGACACCGCCGACTCCACTAGATGGTTGCGAGGGCAGAAATAGCTTTGTGGAGCCGAAAAAACCACATCTCTGCCCTTGTGCAGTTCCACAGTAGTCTGCCAGTTCTGCGATTCTAACGTAGAAGGGTAGGGCAGTTTTTGTAAAGCCCAGAAGTAGAATAGGCTCTGGCTCGTCTCTAGTCTCTGCCCACCGATACTAATGACTTTATGGTGATGTTGAAGTCGGTCCAAAATCATGCTAGAAATACAATTAGACGGAGAATTAGCACAGATTCGCAAGGTATGAATAACGGATAAAAAACCGCTGAAAATAGAGAGACGAATGTTTTCGAAAAATTTATGCATATAGAGTATAAAATCACTCAGCTTCATTTACACAATCGAGCGATCCTGAAAGTAGGTATGTATGAGCAAATTCAGCCGGGGTTTGGCTATCCTGCTTCCTGTCTAGTAATCGGAAGCAGTCTGTCGGGAAAAAATCGATTTATTCACAGCTGTTTTGAGAATTGGCCTCAATACTGTCCCTCTAGACCGAATCTAACCAAGATACTCTACTTTTTCGATACCTGGCAGCGCGGCTACACCGACCTGAAGCGAAATTTAGGGGGAGTGGAAATTCAGTTTCTACAAGGACCACCTACGGAGGAGAATTTGGTATTCGATTCGCCGGTCAACGACAACTCTGCAGTGTGTATTGTGGTGGACGATCTTCAACATAGACTTGGAAAGAAAGGAACCGGTCTAATCGCTCAACTGTTCACTGTGATTTGTCACCACAGAAAAGCGTTCATTTTTATGACAGTGCAGGATGCTACAACCGGCAAAGAAGACATGCAGTTGATTCGCAAGAATAGCCAGTATATCGCTCTAATGGCCTCCTGCGGCCTTAACAATACGCTGAGCGTCTTGGATAAATACTACTTCAGTCGACACAGAAACTTTCTGGTCAACGTTGCAGATCACGTGTTCGAGAAGCTAGACAGAACCTATTTAATCATCGATAACCACCTAGAAAGCGGTCATTTCTCAAAGTTCCGTCTGTGGAGTGGTGTTGGCTCGGAAACGGTTCTCTTTGCTCCGAAATGATCAGTGATGAACGCGCCTATGTAACCTTATTGTTGTCAAAAAATCGTAGGCTTTCGAAAATTCAACGAAGATTGTATGCTGAAAAGGATTTCCTATCGTGGTTGGACTATATAAAGTCGGGTCTCAAACAGCTGCTCAATAATCCCAATCTAACTAAAGAGGAAGAAACCAAGCTCTCTTCTGCTAGAAAGAAAATTCTCCAGCTTCAGCGTGTAAAACGGCCGATATCCTATCTTCGCAAGAACATTAAGGATCTGACTTTTGCTATTCAGCTTCTGATCGGAAATGAGTAAAGGATTTGTACAGTACGTAGTGGTAGAACAGGAACGACTACAGGACCTAATCGAAAATAAGCCCCTGCCCGAGGAAAATGTAATCAAAAAGAAGGCGAAAGAGCAAGAACCGAAAGAAGAAGAAGAAGAAGAAGAGCTTCATAGCGATCTAGTAGAAGTGGTCAACTCGTTACCGAGCAGAAGCAGAGAGCTGGCCAAAGATGTGCTCAGAAAACTGGTCAAAGGCAACGAATTTGGCTACAATTGTAGATCGGGAGAGATATTCATCGGTCTGCCTTTAAAGCAACAAAGGAAAGTGGTAAAATCAAGTTGCTTACGCGATTGTCTTTGTGCAGTGGTCAAACAACCCGGTCCAAACCAGATGGTGGGATTAGAGTGGATACCAAAAGGAACCGACCAACTGCTTTACATGCTGGCTGTGACGCCGTTCGCACCATCCCAACTGCTCGATAATAGAATGAAAAAGAAATTACAATTGTACAGGGAAGAACGATTGTGTGGCTGAGTGTTACATGTCCTTGTAGGTGTACGTATGAATCAGGCAGGGATGCACACCTCTTTTAACCTGAAAATGAATATTCGTCTGTACTTTTTGGTGTTCATACAATGTACAAATAAGGCTGAAATGTTCCGTAGTAAAGTGTAGGTGAGCAACTGCTTCGATCTAAGCACAAATCCGGTGTTTATGGCCTGCGGTGGTTCCTCGCCGCAACGATCGTGCAGTATGTCCTAGAGAGAGAGAGAGAGAGAGCGGTAGAACTGTTTTTTTCACTTTTTTTCTACCTCAAACAGTTTGGCGGTCAGCATTTCTTCATTTCGTCGCTTT
>JASANB010006621.1:0-17737 GCA_030248155.1 Sabatieria punctata
AAAACGCATTTAGAAGGCATTCTGAGCACAAAATAGACAGTTTTAGTACATAATTCATTAGTTTCTTATATTTTTGACAGACTTTTTCTTCCTACCTCCACCGCAAAGGGGGGTGTACACACCCTACACCCCCTGGATACGCCACTGGATGGAAGAAAGGCTCCTTACCGGAAAAGGGATGTATGTATATCCCAAACGCATTTTGAAATTCAATAAACATTTGAATCAATTGAAGAGTTCAAGAAACATCAAGCATGTCTGCGACGTGAATGGCGTCATGTGAAGTGGGGCTGCGTGGAAAAGTGCGGCAAATACCAAAACGATGCCACTGTTATTGCTGGAAGTGCGCTGGGAGTGAAGAAAACTTCAGCCCAACAACTCTACCGCACTGTGGATAGCTATTGCTCGTGAGCTTCTTTCTTGCACTTTACGCAAATGCTGCAGAGATGTTTTGCCGAAATGCGGAGTTATTTTTTGTTTGAGAAAGAAAACGTTCAAGTCTACTGCTGCAGTCACGTACAGGCTGTACAGGCTAAGCTAGGTTTCGCTGCCAAATTGCGAGGGAAGCGGCGTGCATTTCACTTATGCATGAGGCGCCGATTATGCGATTTAGATACAGTGACACTATACCTCACTTATTTATAGGGCTTCTATACAGCACTGTGATGGTTTTAGGCTTCTACGTAGGTTCAAGGATGAATGAACCTTAGGATGAAGTTAGACTTACTTTTAGGTTCAATTCAATCTTAGTCTTAGTATGGTAGGTTTCCGTTAATGGGGGATGTGTCCCACAATTTCGAATGGTTTCTTAGAAAATGCGTCAATTGCTACCGTAGTATCTCATGTTTTCGTGTTGAAAAACCCCAAGACGTTAGCTAGAAACAAACGGATCTAAGAAAATCGAAACAATTTGCACAAAACAGAAACAGAGTGGATTCTGAATGCTTTTAGAGTACGGGTGTGTTTAGCAAATTCCGATGCAACCTGTTCTGTCAGTACCCAAAGCTGTTGGAGAAATGCAAGCGAAGTGCAGCCGTATTGGCAGCAGGTTGCGATCAGAAAGCGTTACAGTCAATCAAGTTGCTCATAACCAACAGCGGACAACTCAACCAGGTCGGCTATCCCGGAAGCTGCGGGGACCTAGAGAACTGTTGGATCTTTCAGCAAATTTATTAAAGTCGAAACTTGATACCCCAGTCCAAATAGTGCCTGACATTCTATATGTGTTCAGCGAATTAAAGATTTGGTTCAGAGCCCACCTATTACTGCAGTTGGTTTGTCTAAAAGCATGTGTTTGTTTGCTGAACTGCAGAGAGTAGCCAAATTTGGCTTCGGCCTGACTTGACGCCCTAGCCAGTCAGTTAAGTGTTTTGCGGCTGAAATCCGTTTTCAATTAGACGCTCTTCAGGGCGGAGACGGCGGCTCGCGGCAATTTGCAAAATTGCAGCGGTTCGTGTAAAGCGCACCGCCAATTCAATTTCACCACTCGACTAAATCATGTCAGCGCGATCCCCAGCGACCGACCGCATGGGCTCCGGCGCCCGTCGGCAACTTATTGAGTCTTAGTAGGCGGCTTATTGCTTTTGGCTTACCGTTTTTTGTAAAGTTACTGTGAATGAAAGTGCCGGCCACACACGACGTGGCCATAATCAGCAACCCGGCCGCCGAGGTCTTCGGCGATTCGGAGGTCGGCGTCGCTCCCAGCTTTTCCGCCTGTCCGCTGCATCAGTCGAGGAGCAACCACGGACTTGAAGCCGCTTGCATGCCTACTTCCTATGGTAGAGAACACAGGTATCTAAAGTTCCCAAACCATTGTGTAAGTATTGTGTACATGTTCTCCAAATTCGGACAAGCGTACAGTAGGGATAGGCAAGGTACGTCTGTGCTGCGCGGCTTAGAAAATACGAAAATACGCCAAAAAATGGTCCGAAAACGGTTTTCGCAACTTCAAGCGCAAATTCATTTTTTGTTTCCGAATACTGATAGAAGGAAGTCATGTATATTTATATGAAACAGAGTATAAGCTATCGAAGCCGCGTCAGTGGCTCAGTGGGTAGCTCGCTACCTCTGAGTCACGGCGGCCGCTGCATTCCTAGTGGTTGTAGTGGTTCATCCTCTCGGCGTGGCAAGTTTCTTGCTGCAAAGAGTTGGTCGTCGGCACAACGCTCCACCCAGGCCACCGAAAACTGGTTACAGTGAGTAGGTAAAATGGGAACCAACTGGATCTGCCGTTGCACCGAAAGCCGCTCCTAAAAGCATGCCGCGTTGGAGGGAAGATCAACGACGTCAGGAGCCGTCTGAGAAACCAGCATTACGGCCTATACCGGTTTACTCCTCCTCGGCCGGGCGGCCGCTGGGAGCTGTCAGCACCATGACGTCACCACGCCAGGCACTCTCTTAGTACCTGGCGCCCAACAGCATGGCTTGAGTGGCTTGGCAGTGAAAGAAGGGCAAACGTCCGAGATGACGATATAAGGGGAAACGAAATGGACCGTGCAGGTCTGATCGTAGGGCCGTACATTGTACGACCCCCCCGCCAGATCGGATCGGATCGGATCGGATCGGATCGGATAAGCTATCGAATAGGATGCACTTTGAATCATAATTAAATAAATAAATAAATAACTTTATACAACGCACATGTACACCAGACAAGCCAGCAATAACCCAACAGGGCCACATGCGAGGTAAATCACTTGGGCCGAGACGGACTCGAACCCCTATGTGTCATGCACCGTGAGCATGGTAGGCAAGCTGCTACCCAATACACCACGGACGCGGATAATTCAGCCGTTACCGCGCATTTTCATCACAAATACTGAATTCGTCGTTTTTCACGTCCATTTTCTGTAGAAAAGAGACTTTGTTCAAATTTGTTTCAATCGGATTTGAAATCTACGCTACGCACATCGTACAGGGTCCACCAAATAAAATCAACCCAGCAGATCCAGCAGCAGCAACGCAACGATCAAGCAGAAACTCGGTTTACTTCAACACTAAAGTATCATTAGCCCCAGCAGTAGAAAGGAATCTGCTTTATTATGAAATGCAACGGAATCGCTCTTGTTCTTTGCCAACTGTTTCGACTTAGAAGGCAGATATCTCAAGAACTAAACTGCGAATCTCAATGCGAACAATCTTTGAAGAATTTATCAGTCTTTTATTCAAACAGGGATTCATTCAAATCGGTTGAGACATGAGATTCATGGTTGCAAAAGTAAAAAATCTGCTGGGTTGTTCTGTTCATTGCAAAAATCTCTGTTTTTACTTTGAGGGCAAATACCTCAGGAACTAAGCAGGCTATCTTAATAAACGTTACATCAAACTTTCAAGAATTTATTTATCTTCATTGTAAAAAGGATTCATTCAAATCGGTGGAGATTTGCGGTTGCTACAGCAAAAAATCTGCTGCGTTGTTTTTTTTGGCGGACCCTGTATATTCACAACTTTTTCGTAGATTTTAAACAATTCAGTTGGCTGCACCTTCGTAATCGCGCCATAGAAAATCAGCCACAGCTGGAACGTGCGACCAAAACTGAACCCTAATTTGCGCGATTTGACCCACGGGGCTGTTTTAAAACTGTACTTCTCTAATTCTTCACGAAATCCAATACCGTTTTTCCCGTAAATAATCGCATCCGGTCATGCTATCGCCGTTCAAGCATAGATTTTTTCTTCTGTCGCGAATTATTCAAATCTTTTGCCCATAACTAAAAATAGCACCAAGTTCTTCATAGAAAAGTCTCGCATCGCAGGCGGCTGTTATTAAATCACATTTTTCTATTTTTTCATGAAATCGAATGCGGTTTTTTGCATAAATTGTCATATCCGGCCGGTCATGTTATGGGCCGTTTTAGCGTATTTTCGATACATTAAAAAATGGTTTCCCATACCTACCTACAGACAACAAAAAGCTCTGAAATTTTCGATTTTCGACGCGGCAGGCAAAGTAAAAGTAGAGAGTAAATTGCTCTCAGCAATCAATGCCTATCAATGTGAGCTGTGCAGTTTGCTTCAGGGACTACCCGTGGCCTTTCAGCCAGAACTGTCTGCATGGCACATTTCTTCTCTTTTTCCTGGTCTTCCTCATAGTTGGAGTGGCGCTGACCTGTCTTGGTTTCATGAACTATGGCCATGGCTTTGCACTGTCAAAAGCCTTCAAGATTTTGGGAATCTTTGCACTGCTTCTATGCATTGGATTTCTAATTGCTGCATGCGGTACTCAGCTGACCACCAGATCGAGTGTATCAAGCGTCTGTAGTAGTTTCAGTGGTAGTCTCAGACTGCATCACCACTGCTGTCAGGCCTCCGGGAGAGTATGCATACAACATGCTCTTTCCGAGCTATTCAGAGTCGTTAGCAAGTGCCAGAATGGGTGAGTTAAGCCAGGAGTGGTAAGTGGCCAAACCAGATGCTGGTCGGATCAGAAGTACAGTGTACACTGTGCAAAAACCAAATCTCACAGATTTCTGACGTAATATTTCCTCCTATCTGACGGCTGCACCAAGAACAAAAAAGAATTTACGTAGTAAATTTTACTCTCAGAACGCTTTTCAAATGCGTTTTAATTAGAGAACATTTTTTGAAAAATTTCTGCCAATACGTAATGCGTTTTTCCCCCTATTTCAAAATGCTGGTAGACAAGTTTGTTTTGACTCTGACTGTCTTTTAGCATTATCGGAGAGCAACTATAGCTGGCAGACGAGTCGTATGGGTACATTCAGCTCTCATGGTGCTCTGTCTAACGTGGCGACTTCATCAGATAATCGAATTCATCACTGTCCCAGTTGTTCCTGTCACACCCTGCGACAGTTGTCCACCCCTGACCCAAACGAGGCGTTTGTGCGATTGTCAAACGAGTCAGATCCAGACGGAGTACCTCTGGTCGAATTCTCCAAGTATAAATTTTTATCTAAGCCAAGTGCTCAAATCAGCTTTTAGAGAGGTCAGTAGTTCCTACTCTGTCGATCCAGAACTCAACAAACAGCTGCAAGAGCTTGCAAAAGCCGAAAACAGTATCGATAAACAGTGGGTGTAGCGTAGCTACTTGTATGAGTGATGCTATTTTGTTTTATTGTCCACGTCAGCAGTGTATTACTCATAGATTCCTTCACTCTTTTATTGAGAAGTGGGGTGGTTTTTCAAAAAATACGCTTGCAACACAAAGCCAATTCATCGATATCAGAGGCAGATCAGGGTTGATATTTAGAGTTGGTGACTTCCAATAAATCAGAGGTGTTTGTCTTACGAGAGCAACAGGCTCGGGCCACTGGGTTCGCCCTGCTCCCAGTACCTCTTGCTGCTTACGTAAAAACGCGCAGCCAGCTGCTACCCTCGAAATTAGGAACCGCTTTACCTCAGCCGTTGTAACGCCCAGCCCAGAGTGTTTGCCTCGTCTCTTTGACATCATCACTCCTCGCATACCTGCTCGGTCGGTAACCCAGGTGACTCTGACTGATGGCTCTTTGATCTGCGTTCTTGCGTAAAAACTCGAATTCCTACTTTTTGCCATAGTTTAACGAGCTTGCATAGGTAGGCAGACAGACAGGCGTGTTAGTCGGCATTCAGTTTTGGAGGCGGAAGCGCTACGCTACCTAAGATAAAGAGGCAGGTAAATGCTAGAAATACACGTGTCAGCTAAGAACGGACGTTACAATTGTAACTAATAACCTTCCTTTTGAGGCGTTCCATCCATTAGAGCGGACATACATGTGGCCCCTCCAGCCTACAGTCGGACCTCGGCGAGACGATCTTTCCGCCTCCAGATTTTTCCGAGAAGCACTTTTTGGGAGATTTTTTGCAAATATTCATAATTTCAAACACGAAAATATAAAACTGTTTAGCTTATAGCTTTAAAATTTTTAGCTTGATTTTTATATGAGCTTCACAATTACTCTTTGTAGCGATTTTTAATACTCTAGCCCCCAATCAGTGAACCGCCGGGGGCGGGCTCTGACGTAGAGTAGAGTTGTGCACAGGCGCCCTTTTTCCGTTCGGCTAGAGACCAAACAATAGGGGGTCCGACAGGCCCGGCGGGCCGTTAAGGTGAGTTATGCCTGCCCCCGACTGCCGACTGGGCACCAAAATCGAGCCCCGGTTCGGTGCGACGATATTCTTTGCCTAATTATAATTAGCCTGAAGCTTAAAAAATTAGCATAAAAGCTTTTAAAAATTTGGTATAGAATTTCAAAATTAAACGTAAGACCGGCTAAAGCTAAGCTTTTGAAAATTGACATTTGGAACAGGAAAACGTCCCGTTTAAATTTTATTTCTAAAATTTCTGCTTTGCCCTGCCGGGCCCGTGCACATCTCTACGATGCCGCAGTATCCTCTCCTTCCGCGAATCTTATACTTGTATAGAGCAAGGCTAGTAGTGAAGCAAAGGCTTATTTTAATTGTGTTGCTAGAAGCTTCTATTAGAGGGAATAGTATTGGAGCGGGTCCTTTCCAACAATACTGTACCTAGCCAATAAGTTGCAGCAGGATGGTAACGGTGGATGCGGCGCCCCCGGTACGTGTGGTGGCTGTTATTACGATGTTTACGGCCACACTGGATCTGTTCGCTGACTTCCTGATGTGCTACCGACTGTACCAGATCAAGGACAACTTTATCGAAGAGCCGGCCATCAACGGCACCTACGCCTATTTCTTCTTCACATTCGTCTCGATCATCGTCTACACGGCCGAAATGACCGAGGTCTTCATCACACTCAAAAACGACGAGGAGGTTCCATTTTTCACCAAACTCGCCAAATCAATGGTGATTGCGTTGGAGGAGGTAAACAGGTCTAAATTTAGACTCGGAAACGTGAAAGCGGTCTGTTCTGTCGTCAGCGGTTGAGTTTTTGCGCCTCCGACCGCCTTTACTCATCGGTCTCGCTTTCGACAGAAAACCGTGTATTGACGGCAGCAGTTGCAAAAACCAGTTGCGTTCTCTGCAGTTTACAAATTCTTCACTTCTCTGTCTGATGACAAGAACTTTTCCGCTTACGGTAGCGTTTACTGCAATCCTAACGCACCAAATTGTTAAATTATCTATCATATTCTAAAAGCATGTAGGCCAGTGTTTCAAACTAGCGAATAGTATAGTGTTTTTCAGACATTTCCTTTTGATCAGTAGCCTAGCCATTATCGGTTTCAAACCAACTGCAAGAGACATGTACATATCTGAGAAAGTAACTCTGTACTTCAGGTTCCGCTGCCAATCTGTTTGCTGGTGATAGTGACTCATGAACCTCGCAGAAGCGTGTCAGGTCCGGCTATATTCTGGTCTATTATAAAGCTGATAGCGCTAACCTGGGGCATCACAAAGTTTATGAAGCTGAAATTCTGTTGGCCCTGTCTGCCGTGTATGCTCGACCATGGTTGGGACGAGAATGTTAGGAGATGTTTCCGGTTCACGCCCTACAGAATCATCATGATAATCGTCAATCTGGCTCATCTGGCTGCCATCATTCTTGTCATCATCAATCTTCATTTCGCTGCAAAAGGACCACCGCAAAATGGGCAATCTTGAACAGCAATTCCGTCTGCCCACTTGCCAAAAAACCCCAAGATTCGGTGTTTAACTTGCACGTAGACGCGTTCCAGTCAGTGGCGTACCCAGAATTTTTGAAAAAAAGGAGGAGGCCTTCTGCTCTGCTCGGCCAGGGCTGGAAGGCATCCAGAGCATAAAATAGACAGTATTTGCATAATTGTTTGTCATATTCTTGACCGATATTTGTTACTACCTCTATCACAAAGAGGATGTACGTACGCACCCTATGCTACACCCCTGGGTACGCTACTTGTTTCAGTTAACCTGAAATTGTTCAAATGATCTAGGCCATGCATCATAACGTAAAGCATAAAAGTTTTCAACGTTTTAGCTACGTTGCTTACATTGACAAACTTTTTTGAACAGCACCTGAACAAAACAACAGCCAATCAAAAAAGTGAATATTGTTAAAAAAACACACACTCTCTCTCTCCGTCTACCGAATTCGCGTCATTGTTTTGTTGTCATAGGTAACGCTACCGATGCGCGCGAAATTTAAGACAAAGGGATATCTAGGCCATCTAACAGTTAATCAAGTATAAAAGTTGCAAGTGCTGTCATTGAGAGCAGGTCGTATAACGCTTGAATGGAGGGCTTGATCGAGAGTCTCCAGAGACAAGTTGGGCCGGCGGGACGTAAATCGATTGCAGCAGCGCCCTCAAGGCAATCTTAGGCTAAGACTGCACCGCGCTGCGTCATGGCCGCTATCTTTAATATTTCTTCTGCCATCGCCGAGCTGTTTTTGGGCGCAAATCGTAGCGTTCTACCTATCCAAGTGGAGAATCAGGATGCTCCTAAAAGCAGACACCCCCACTCCTGGCCGGACCACAATCAATGCGGCTTCAAGGAGATCGGCGAACCGACCGGACACTTCGATACCAGTCTTCTCTTTGTGATAGGCGTTTTTGTGCTGAACATAATTGTCGTTTTGGCCGCTTTTTGCTACTTTTCAACCGACGCAGCCACGCGCAAACGACGCAAGGGATTGCTGTCTCAAATTAACTTTGCCGCTAATGAGGAATCGACCTGATCTCTCTTGTCTCTGTTCGGCCGTGCACTTAATTTTGACTTTTTTGTAAATAATTATGCTCTTCCGTGTTTTCATTTATGCTCAAGCGTTTACAAATCTCAAGTGAAGATTAGTACGTACTGTATTTTCGTTGGACCTTGTAGGCAATTTGAATAAAATGCCTCCTGGGCCTTGGTCCGCAAGGGAAATAAGTCAGAGTACTGCTGAGGTTTTTCAACTGCCTATACTTTTTCGTGCTGCTGACGTGCAAATGCGTCTTTTTCTTTCATTACCGTCTTGTGGCAGCATAAAAACCGGTGCTTAGCTTTTACGAAGCCGCAATCATACAGCTCCCAAGCAAGCGACTGCATTATCAGCGACTTTCGAATTTGCGTTGTGCAGTCGGGCGGCTTTTAATTGCAGCAGAGAGCAATTTGTTTAGCGGCTTTCCGGTGCACCCCAATTGAGGCGGCCGGTCGAATGTTTCTCCAAAGTCACGCGATACGACCGAGCCGCAGCCTCCAGACCAAAGTGCAAATTGCGCTCATTTGACTCTACTGGCCTGTCTCTGTCATCTCTCCGTGCCACTTGCACTTGCGCCTAGCATGGGTAAGAGAGCTCTAGAGTCTTTCTTTCGTCCAATTATTAGGTCTTTTCCTATGCAGTAGAACCCTGCGTTCTTTGCATCTATGTACGAACCGTAATTTGGACCGCTGGCTTGAAGACGATGATGCCTAAAGCTTCCTCAAAGTTGACAGTTTTGATCTGTCACATCTGATATCCATTATTTTTATACAGATATCAATTTCAGGTGCTAGGTGACTGACTAACCGACAGAAAATGCAACCCATATCGCTGGACTCCTCAGCTGTATTTCTGATCATAATCGCTACCGTAATCCTCACCATCGTGGTGATGTTTTTCCTGGCGCCGCGATCCAAGTCCGAACGCGACCAAACCGACCAGCTGGAGGCGCAACAGGCGCAGACTCCCACTCGAACGCAGCTTCGACGCAAGTCCCGCAGACCCAAGCGCTGGCCGGTCAAATGCAACTCAGTGGGGGTGGAAGCTCCTCTTTTGATGGATCAAACGGTGACCAGTTGCTACGACAAACTGCCCAGTCCCTCTCTGGATACTGAATGGCGACACACCGGCATAACTATTGTTACCGATGAAATATTTGTGTAAGCTTCGTCTGTAAATTATTGCAGTTTCTCAACTTTCACGGAACGTTTGCTAATCTAACACCGGGGTACGAAGGAGGGATATTGTGACAATAATTTTGGAGGGATTGATTGGGTTGCTAGGCTGCTTGTTTCTTGGATGGCACACAGCCAGGTATGTCATTAGCTTCGGGATGCACTTGAACACTCTCTGTGTGTGGAAATCCACGAAGAAATCCGGTTGACGCAGTCAGAGGGTCCAAAGAACGTAGCGCTGCTGCCAGTGCCTTCACACCTTCACTTGGTTCTGGGTGGCCCTTCTTCCGAGTCGGTTGTGATTCAGGTTCTGACGTTGGACTAGCAATTCGGGATGCCACTTCGTTCACGAGCTAAAAATATAGCTCGTTAAAACTCTCTAAAAAGATCATTTACCTTTTTCGCGATGTGGTCCAATTGTTCATCTTGAATTTTCAGTTCAGCCAAAGCCTTTTCCAACTTGTTCGAAAAGTCACGCGATTTCACTCTGTGCTCAACATAGTCAGCACCTAACATTTCCTCTTCTGCTGACATTCTAATTCCAATCGTGAACTTGATAAGTGTGAAACCCAGGAGAGTAGCGGCCACGGCCCAGACACCGATGCAGACTATGCCAAGACACTGAACAGCAAACAAACGCGGGTCTCCGCCGACGAGTAGTCCTTCCTTGCCTTGCAAGATATTGAACTGATTGTGGCCCAACAGCCCAACGCATAAAGTAGAGGTGAGACCGGCTCCCAAGTGCACAGGCACTGCGCCAACTGGATCATCGATTTGCAACTTTTCTATGAGATGTGTGGCCGCGATTGCAACTGCAGCGCCCAGCGCGCCTACTAGCAGAGCCTCGGGTGGCGTGACCACGCCGCAGCACGCAGTCACTCCCACCAGGCCGCCCAGACAGGCTGTGATCATGTAGGTTATGTCGTAACAGTGACTGCGATAAACGATCACGCTTGATAGAAGACCGACTATTCCGCCGGCGATCGAACCGTTCAAAGTGTTCACTCCTACTTTCGCTGCCACCTTCCATTTCCATTTCTCAAGACCGAATGTAGACCCACAGTTGAAGGCCAGCCAAGCCCACCAGAGCATGAATGTTCCAGTGAGTGCCGTTACAGGTGAGCTCATTCCGTAGTTATCGCTTTGACTGCAAAATTCAGTCTGTTTTGCTGGACCAAAATAAACAGACATGAGCTTAGGGGAGTTGAATTTTGTAATCCTAAGGACTCACACCCCTTGTGACCCCTTTGCCCAAGTCTGCAGTCTGCATCACCTACGTACCTGAACCGTCCAATCCTTGGCCCAAGCATATAAGCAGCTACCAGAGCGCTTGCACCACCAGTCATGTGAACGACACAGGAACCAGCAAAATCGTGAAATCCTAGCTGGGCCAAAAATCCAATTCTGTTCCAGACCCAGGATGCTGGAAACACATAGACAAAGGTGTTGTAGATAGAGAAGAGCATGTAGGCCGTGAGCCTCATTCTCTCTGCTACAGCGCCTGACACGATGGTGGTTGCCGCAGTGGCAAAACTGAAGTGAAACACGTAGTGAGTGTAACTTGAACCCATCGTTCGCTCGTCTTCATGGTGGAAGAAGAAACTGCCAAAGCCGCAGAAAGGATTGCCGTCTTTGCCAAAACTCAGCCCGTAGCCGAATGCCCAGTAGCTGATACCACCTGTATTTGGTAGAGTTTTAGTTGTACGGCATCGTTTGTTTGAGTACTGCCTACAGTAGCGTCCCCCAGCTTGGAACTGCCACTATCATTCACATACATGTAACAGATCATCCGCCGAAGGGGAAGGTAGTTGGAGGTTTTACAGGCTAATTTAAGCAATTTTAGTGTCTGAACTTCTAAAAAATAGAAAAAAAATTGCTCAAAAAATTTCTTGCCAGAAAATCGGAGAGGGAGTCGGAAAAATCTGATCGGGGCGAGGTTCCCGATCGGGGGGTCTGGCCTAAGTCGGGTGGGGATTATATGTATGATCACTCAGGCTCAGGCTTAGCTCAAAAGTTCAAGAAAGAGTTTGTTGTTTGACTTGTAAGACCTGGCCTTTACCTCTGTTATATAATTGGTTGGTTCCAAAAAAGTTCACTTACCAAGTGTGACGTCGACCACATTTTTCACCATGATGTTGGCAACGTTTTTGGCAGATACGCAACCTGCTTCAAGCATTCCAAAGCCTGTTTGCATGGTCAGAATTAGAAATGCGTTGCTGAGAATCCAGGCAGCATCGCCCATCGTCATTTCTTCAGGATCGATTGTGGCATTGGCAACATTGTGTTCCATTCTGTCCAGAGGCAACACTGATTTAGTCAACAAGACTATTATACTATCAGAGTTATGAGTATGACGGTAGGCAGCTGTAATGCCTAACAAGGGCTTGTTCAATTTGAGTTTGTGGCCAGCCGCTAATGAGATTAATCAGCGCACCGGTTTATATTGTTTTCGTTGCCAAGCAATGCTACCAATTACGGTTTGGCTCGCTTGTGATGAGTTCCCACCGAAACACTTTATTTTGTTTGTTCCAGTTTTGCTAATGGCATTTCTCTAGTTAACAGTAGAAAGTATACAAGGTAGGAGAACCTAAAAAGTAAAACAGTGTTTTGAGTCCTTGTCGAAGCAACTGAAATAAAATCTGCTTCTACTGCATCTGATTGAAGAACAACAATTCTGCCTATTATAGAGTTCCCGGATTTTTTAAGCAATCATTTGTTACTGTTCTTTTTATGCTGGCGTAGATTCAAAGATTGGTTTCAGTCTCAGACTGTTGAAAAAATTGTCGCGCCGTTGTCTGATGAGCACCTGTCATTTTCTCACCTAAATTTCTGTTTTGTCCATCTCTATGACAACAGCTAGTGTCGGCTTCTTCAATCGAACACCTGTAAATACGTGCGAAATGCACAAAGATTAATAGATGAGGTGTGCAGACCTCTACTAGTATGTTCATTCACTGCTTGCTCTGGTTAGCCAGTGTATCTGCTGTTAGATCGCTTGACGGGGATTGGACTAGAGTCCGTAGAGGAGCTGAGCAAGTAAAATCTTTGAGGAAACCTGCTACATCATCAGACCGTCAGATGAGATCGGTTTCAGTGCTCCTGTGTTTTCGCCCCAAACAGCGACAAATGCCTGACCTACGACCCTCGCACCCAGGCGGCCAATCTGCAGGAGGCCATGCTGCATTTTCACGACTTGACAAACCCTGACTCAGAGGGTGAGGCTGATGAAGAACTGGAGGTAACGGTGCAGCTACAGCATAGCTATTGTTCGAGGTTCTTCAGATTGGCACCATGCAGTGCAAGACTGCGGAATGTGTTGCCTGCGCTGCAAGAATGATCAACAGGATGGTCAATGTAGGACTGATCTCTGAACGTTCAGGCACCAAACTGTTGACCAAAGTGAACCCAGACCAGAAACCGACTGACGGTCGCTGTAGAAAACGGCTGTCTGGAATTGGTCACAGGCCTTTCGAAAAAATGGACAAGGGTGCTGACAATGAAGAGTTTCGCCAATGCGTGCGCAAGCTACCGAAGCCAAAACATGTACTGCGTCGGCTGATGGGAAAACACAAGCCACGTGAGGGCAGATCGAAACCGCCTCCTCGCCATCGAAAGGATCCTCCTAGCCATCAGAAACTGAAACGTGAACCAAAGGGCTCCAACGAAGGACTTTTGGATGGTGTGAAACGCTTCATAGGAGATCTACTCGAACCCAGCTTGAGAACAAGAATCAAAAGATCTGCAGCAGATGAAAATTCGTTGAACAAAGTGAAACTGCATGAAGATGGCAGTATGCTAGACAGTTTCGATCAACTGAACACACTCAAAGTTGAGCTTTCAGGTCAGAGTTGGAATATGAGTTGTGTGAGCAGAGGTGACCCTGATCGTGAGGATGCAGAGGCTGAGAACATTACCCTGACTGTGCTCTGCAGTATGTGCTGGAGCTGGAGACAGCTGCCCAGTTCGTATTTCCCGCGATACCTGAATGAATTGGTCTGCGACACCAACGATGACTCATGTTTGAGTGGTATGTCCATAGTACTCCCATATTGTCACTGGTTGGGACAGAGCAAGCTTTTCCAAATGCATAACGAAGCTAGAAATTTGTTCTCTGTTCTTGTGGCAAAATTCACTGCTATTCTGGCTTGAATTATGCCGTAGCCAAACATCATACAGCTAGTATTTCTTGCGTAGGTTGTCTTCATCTGATCAGAGATTTTAGGTCATGGACAATGCCATCAACGAACAAGGATCGTTAAAGTTCTGCGAAATTACGGTTCCGACGACCAGCCAAACTGGCAGACGACCACACTGTCATCCAGCAGCTGTTGTGATTGCAAAGTTGCTTACGGTTCTGCTTTGCATGCCTTTATTGCCGAGTGATTAGTGAAGCTTAATAGCAACTGAATAGAAGAGTGAATTATTGTCCAATAATGGCGACTGCCTTCTAAATGCCCAAACTGTCTCCTCTTAAGCTGGCAGAACATAGTAGTCTGATTGTATGCAAATGAAGTATGGGCCGTTAGAATTTGGCAGCGGCCGAGCAATTGAAAGACTTGGCAGAGGCAATTGGAACGCTCTCGAGACGGCATTGTCAACAAGCAATTTGCCGAGCGATCGAAGAGCAGCTTTGGAACGATCTGGCGAGCGCCCGCCCGGTGCACGGCGGAACTGCGTGGCGCGCGCGGTTTAGTGCTCCTGCGAGAAATTAATCTTGTCGGCGCCGAATTTAGTTCGATCTCCGGCGGCGAACGTAGGTTTTATTAGATTTGGTTGAGCTATGCCGACTATTAGAAACTCGCCGACACAGTGACAGCTGTGATAGAAATAGGCCTGGTGTGGCCACAACACTCCTGATGCCCGCCTTCACTGACTTTAGAACCCCGCACGCAGGTACTGACTGCTCTTTGTCAGTCTGTCTGTCTATCTGTTCGGTCTCAAACGTTCAATCAGAGTAAATTTGTTAGGTTTTTTAAGAACGGTTTAATTAGAGTTCTTTATTAAAGTCATTTCTGTATTACCATGTACTCCACATCATACATGTATCGGGGGGTTTGGTGGTTACCCTCTAGCTTAGCTAGAAAGAAAGGCCAAATCCCCTCACCCCCGAGACAGTTTAGGGACCCCCGACTGAAATATAGAGCCACTAGTAGTGGCTGCAGCACTAACAAACTGACTGAGAAATCACTAATTTTTAGCTTAAAATTCGCTTGAAAAGCCGTTGGAAACCGAATTTGGCGTTTCCGCTGCTGATATTTAAGATTAAAGAGAAATCGGAGTTTTTGGAAGTCCTACTGTATTTATCGTTTTTTGCTTGTTTTTACATAGCTCAAAACGTTATTTCGCTGGCAGCATTAAATAGGAACTTTTAGCCTCCTACTGAGAAAACGTGCTAAAAACCCCCGACCACCACCTGACGGAGACCCCCTCCCCCTACCGCACGCCAGGTCGGACCTGTTACATGCATGCTGTACATGACAATACCGATATCATCCGGATGGTACAGCGAGCATACCCTACCGGCACTCAGTTGAGTATTACTTCAGTCAGGGATTTCTCTACATACTTTAGGTAGGTAAGGTACGTATGATGCCGGTCCGGTGCCATTAAACTACATGTACATGTAACAGGTCATCCGCCGATAAGTGTGGGAGTGGTTGGCGGTCTTGCGCCAGACGGGGGTCTGAGCAAGGAGGAGGATGTACAGTTGGTTTGGTAGGTATACCTAAACCTGAACCTGAAACCTGGGTTTTTACCTGAAAATTGTAACATGAACCTATTTGAAAATAAAAATACTTACTTGATACCTACTAGGTTGGTACCTACCTACTTTTCAGGTTTTTTCTTGTCTAAAAGACAGAAACTTCGAATGACGCAACGCGTCACACTCAAACATAGTACATATGTACAGAAGTTCACTTTTTAAAGTCCATTTCAAAATACCGTGCACTTGGCGTTTTTTGCGAATAACTTCTTATCGGCGCGTCAGAGCGCTTTGGGCCTCATGACCAAAGTTTTAGACCAGTTCGTGCTCTGTACTGCGGTGCAACCTAATCTGCGCAACGTTCCCTTGTAACGCTAATTTGCGCAAGGGAAAAAATCGGCTTTTTCTGTAGTTTAGCTGAATGAGATTTTTTAGTGATTCAGAATCTAGAGATCACGGGGATTTCAAAAATGTATTCATACTGCTTCTAGCTGGAACGGTTCCAGAGATATGCACCGTCAAATTTGGCCGAAAATGCTAAAAATGGCCATTTTTGGCGATTTTCAGATTTCTGGGGGGGATTGAAATAACTCTGGACCAACTCAGCCGATTCGGCTGAAATTCACATATATGGTGTAAAATTTAGTTTTACGCCGATTGAGACACATAAGAACCCTGAAAAATTGACCCTGATACCGTAATCCCGATTTTTTCAACTTTAGGTCATTTGATTTTTTCTCTGGTTTTATTTAGTAGTTTAAGCCCTCCACTGCGGTTAAAAATGTACTTTACAGTGTTTTGAATCGATTTCAGTCCATTCTGAAGCCATTCGGATACTGTAATGTGTGCTCCTGGTACGAAAACTGCATTTTGTCAGTTTACATGGTTTCTGCTTTAAGGAAATGCTGCATGGAGTTGGAACTAAGGGTTTTCGCGGTCAGGGAACCCATTTCTGACATCGCCGTAATCACTGGGTTACTGTATCTTGAGGTCCCAACACGAAAATTGTTATTTTGCGTTTATGCATGCCTGATGCAAGGAAACGCTCTATAGAGTAGGCAGTAAAGGTTTTCAGGGGTGGGGAATCTATTTCTGACATAACCATCATCGCTGGGTTACTGTATTTTGAGGTCCCGACGAGAAAATTGTGATTTTTTGCTATTTGGGTGTTTCTGTTGCAGGGGAAAGCTGGATAAAGTAGGTAATCAAGCTTATGAGTTTTTACATTCGTTCCAGGACCACAATATACAGTAATCCAGTAACATTCGTGATGTCCTGAATGAATTCGCTGATGCCGAAAACCTTTAGTGCTTGTCAATTCATCGTTTCCTTGCAACAGAAACACCCAAACAGCAAAAAAATAATTTTCTCGTCGGGACCTCAAAATACAGTAACCCAGCGATGATGGTTATGTCAGAAATAGATTCCCCACCCCTGAAAACCTTTATTGCCTACTCTATAGAGCGTTTCCTTGTATCAGGCATACATAAACGCAAAATAACAATTTTCGTGTTGGGACCTCAAGATACAGTAACCCAGTGATTACGGCGATGTCAGAAATGGGTTCCTTGACCGCGAAAACCCTTAGTTCCAACTCCATCCAGCATTTCCTTAAAGCAGAAACCACATAAACTGACAAAATGCAGTTTTCGTGCCAGGACCACACATTACAGTATCCGAATGGCTTCAGAGTGGACTGAAATCGATTCAAAACACTGTAAAGTACATTTTTAACCGCAGTGGACGGCTTAAACTACTAATTAAAACCAGAGAAAAAATCAAATGACCTAAAGTTGAAAAAATCGGGATTACGGTAACAGGGTCAATTTTTCAGGGTTCGTATGTGTCTCAATCGACGTAAAACTAAATTTTACACCATATATGTGAATTTCAGCCGAATCGGCTGAGTTGGTCCAGAGTTATTTCAATCCCCCCCAGAAATCTGAAAATCGCCAAAAATGGCCATTTTTAGCATTTTCGGCCAAATTTGACGGTGCATATCTCTGGAACCGTTCCAGCTAGAAGCAGTATGAATACATTTTTGAAATCCCCGTGATCTCTAGATTCTGAATCACTAAAAAAATCTCATTCAGCTAAACTACAGAAAAAGCCGATTTTTTTCCCTTGCGCAAATTAGCGTTACAAGGGAACGTTGCGCAGATTAGGTTGCACCACAGTGCAGAGCTCGACCTGGTCTACAACTTTGGTTGAGGTCCAAAGCGCTCCGACGCGCCGATAAGAAGTTATTCGCAAAAAACGCCGAGTGCACGGTATTTTGAAATGGACTT
>JASANB010006624.1:0-15446 GCA_030248155.1 Sabatieria punctata
ACTGAAACGAAGTTGAGAGTCTTTACTAGTAATCTGGTACACACAACACACACACGCACTCTCAAACACACACACACACACAACTGCTCGGTAACTCGCTGATACAAACACTCACACAAAACTATCAAATTCTTCATCACTCCCCTTTCAACGAGTGTCGACTGGCCGCCGCTGTGCCTGACAATCGGGGAAAGTGAACTGCGGGAACTGCTCCGCCTCTGTTGACTCGGCATCTCCAGCAACCTGCCCTGCACTAACACCACGCTGACTCGATCTCTTGAAGGCGATGTTTCGGCCTTGCCGTGCCTTCGCTTGCACCTGTTGCCTTGTCATCGGTAAAACAAACTGCCGTCTCTTGTCCAACAAACCAGAACGATTCATAATCCTCCATCTTCTTCTCACTCTCTTTCTTCTTCTCCTCCCAACTCTCCTTCTCTTCATTCTCTTCACTCTCAACTTCTTCCTCACCATCCTTCTTCTCTTTATCATCCTCTTACTTCTCAAAATATTGCTCCACATCACTTTCTTCCTCATCTCTCTCTCTCCTCTCAGCACTCTTCTCCTCATCTTCTTCACCTTCTTCTTCCTTCTTCCTCCAAACATCCTTTCTCTTCCTTCTCTTTCTCTCCCATCTTCCTTCCTTCTTACTCTCTTCCTCTTCATCCACATAACCTCTTTCTCTTCCTCTTCTTCTTTCTTTTCTTCTTCTTCCTTCCTTCTGCTCCCTACTTCTATTTTCTCTTCAAACTTCTTCTCTTCTTTCCCTTTTTTCCTTCGCCTCTTTCTCCTTCTTTTTCCCACATCTTGGACATCCTGAAGAGCAAACTGGAACAAAGCCGAATTCTTAGCATCGGCAGAGGTCACATCGTCGGGATCGTCCGCGTGTGCCCCAGAAAACGCGCATTGAGAAGGTGCTTGCTGCACAACATCAACAGAACTGGACTCAAACTGGCCTTGTGCCAAACAAAGAACATCTGGAGCCCCATCATCTAACATCGCCTCCTTATCTTTCTCCACTTCTTTCTTCTCCTCGACTTCCTTCACTGCCACTTGAGCCGCCATTAACCCAGTAAAGGGAGTGTTTAATGAGTCGACTTGGACACCCGAAGTGCCAGAACACGAAACTTCTTCCTCTTTCACAGGAGCCTTACTGCATCGAGACAGGTAATGGGCGAACATACGATCGAGGCGCTGGCGCTCTTCGGCCTGTTCCATCTGCCACTCGATCCACCATTGCTGCTGTTGCTCGAGTTCACGCTGTAAGTGCTCTTGTAGTAGTCGAAGTTGATCATCAAAGGTAGGGGACGTCATGTGAGCATCGGTGGGGCACGGCTGTGCCTGATGATCACGGGGTGAGGGACTGGAACTTGAGACTGGGAACGATAGTGGCTTGTAGGGAGGCCTTGCAGAAGAACTTGCTGAAGGTAGGCTCGAAGGGTCCTCGGCACCAATGAAACGAAGTTGAGACTCTTTACTAGTAATCTGGTACACACAACACACACACGCACTCTCAAACACACAACCGGGTCTCGGCACCAATGAAACGAAGTTGAGAGTCTTTACTAGTAATCTGGTACACACAACACACACACGCACTCTCAAACACACACACACACAACTGCTCGGTAACTCGCTGATACAAACACTCACACAAAACTATCAAATTCTTCAGTACCTAGTGAAGAGATGGCAAAAACACAGTAACAAAGTGGCAACTGTCGAATTATCAGTTAGATACTGCAGATTATCAGGAAATTCTATTTGCTTTGTAAACTAATGTATCTTGAAATGTGACCAAGAAGCGTAGAACTGGCGTCAAGCAAGAGCCAGCAAGGTCAGATTTGTGCAGTATGTGCCAGGGACACAGTGCAATATGTGTGCAAAAAATCACTGAACTCGGTTCAAAATTGACAAAAATATGCTCTTTACAAGGCAATCTTTTATTGGGCAAATTTTCGACCTGACAACTTTCAAGGCCCAAAAACTCAATTAGATGTATATTTTTTTTCTCGATTTTTTTTGTGCTATCAAAAGTAAATAGATAGCGCTACATTTTTATGAAATAAAAAAATGGGGGTCAATACCTTTGAGGGGGTCAAATTTGGCCCAGAAGGGGTTCGAAAAAAAATTTTTGTCTCGAATTTGGTCATGTAGGGCACCGTTTGAAAGAGAACGCTCATGTGATTTTAAATATGCAATCCGCAAGTTTATACGTTCACTGGTTCCAGAGTTATAAGCCGAGATCTGAGGTTCGGTCGAAAAATTGAGTCTCACAAAATCGACCGGGAAGGTGATAAAACATCTTTTTAGGTTAAATTATACCAAAATACAAAATTTTAGCCAAATCGGAGACATAAAGTTGAGATTTGTCCGGAGGTTAAGGAGCAAAAGTCGATTCCTAGAAAAACCGGCTCTTAAAAACGGAAGAGGAGAGCAACAGGAATACGGTCCGATGAGACCGACGGTGCTACGGTGCTACGGTCCCGACGGTGCTTTTTATCTTTTGCCTGGTGGTTCGTCGTTTTTCATTTATGTGGTACCTCTTGTACTAGCTTTCGTGTAGTGAATGCAATCTTTGTGGTGCTCCGACTCAACCGGTCATCCTAGCAGTCTGTCTGAATGTTTTCTAGTCATTTCTGAGGAGGTCAGAAATAATAATAATGCCGTTAAGTGGTAGTTTCGGTTTGTTGCAACGAACCTGCACCAGTCTGTTTCTGCGTTTTTCTTCCAATGTCAGTACGATGAACAACCGTTTGGTATTAGGACCGTCAGTGCTGCAACCATGTTGTCACTACTCAACTCGATGGTACGACCAGCCTTTGTAAGTTTTATTTGCTTTTTTTACCTGGCCATAGAGTTCTAGACATATTGTATTCTAGACTAGAACTCTATGACCAGACACTGGTGATACTGAATATGGTAGAGAAGAGAAGGAGACAGGACTATGTCGCAAGCGAGACAGGTCAACTGACAGGGCAGTTTAAACCGGCCGTGTTGCGGCGCTGTCTGTCGATTGATCTAATTAATTGGCCGCTGAAGGCAGTATCCATAGCAGTTTGAGCCTGTGCAGACGTTTACAGTAACCATACTAAGAGACGATAGCACAGCTACAGAACGTAAAACCTCCGGAACATGCTCACCCTAAGTGGCATGCAAAAATTACGTATAGGGGAAGGGGTTCGTCAAATCATCACTATTTATTTCGGTGGGGGAGGAGGGGTTGGCGATTTTATTACGTAATTTTTTAAAATGCAGAAATCACTGAAGTGGCCATAATTTTAATTTTTTTGCGTACAGTACATGTACATACATGGGCCGGAAAAATGGGTTGGGGGGGGGGTAGTTAAAATCCGAGAACTTCGGGGTGGGCCTTGCCGGTTTGGGGGGGTCGCGGCCATTTTGGTTGTTGGAGTCAGGAACAAAAGTCGGCTTTAGGTTGGTGGTTGGGGGGGTCGAGCCCAAGTTGGGGGTGGTCCATATATGCATGTAGTCTCGATTTGAAGCCATTGGATTACACTTTCTCAATTTCACTTAGATGAACGTGTTGATTAGAGGGCAGCTACCTACCGTTTAAGTCAATGGTTTCAAATTTTTCAAATGCTAAATGACAACAATGACCTTTGACATATTATTAAGGGCATAGCATTTATCTACTTTATCTGTTATGACTATCAATCATCATTCAATTGATATGGCAACAGCCCTAAACTCCGTAAAACGCTGGTTTCATTACAAAAGCCACCCACTAATGGCATCTATGTAAATCGAAGACTATACGTACATGTAGTTGTAGCTGATCGATATTCTATGTGCGGCTACTAAATTTTACTGATTTAACTATGACTGTTTTCGATTGAAAGTATATGACACAATGCAGAGGGCAGTCCTATAGCTCCCGTGGTTGCGATCTACCTATATGTCCTGCCCTACTAATAGCAAATGTTCTGACTATACTGCAATTATTAGAAAAGAGCGTAGCGAAGGCCATTTAGCTCCAGCGACAGAGCGGCCGCAGGGTGGCCGGTTTAAACTGCCCTGCCTGTTGAACTGATTCGCTTGCAACCTAGTACTGTCTCTCAAAAAAGCCTATCTTTGAAAATTTCTATTGCTACATACAGTTGTTAATATAAAGGATCACAACGTCAGCATAAACCCTGTGGTACCATCGGGCCAGTCCACTCTAATTTCAATACAAGCTTTGGTTTAGACGTACGGTGCACTCATACTAGTGTAGAAAATGTGTGTATGCAGCGACGAAGCCAAAATGGCGCCATAGCTTAATTGAGCGTTTGTACTTTAAAAACGTGTAGGCTCCCACAATGTAGTCAGCGACAAAAAATCTGCTGGAGTTGTAGCAGGTCTGTGCAGTGCAATCTGTCCGTGGGTGCTCGTTTGCTGCTCGGTGAGGCTTTCTTTAGCACTCCATCATAAACTTAGTCTGAAATATTGCATAGCTATTTCTCTGCCGAAATGACTCTGTTGTAGGTCATCTGAGCAAAACGAGCACCCGCCTACAGATGCGCTGACTACGCGAGACGTTCCGGCGATACCGCCTGAAAAGCAACTGTCAAGAGAAGATGCAAAACCGGTTCTTATAACACCAAAACCTCTGCGTCCGGTGTTTCGTTCGGTGATGGGCGCAACGGGAGAACTGGAAGCTAATTTCGCACTTTATAAAGCCTCAATAGACAAAGCGCAAGCCAAGTACAAGAAATACGATCTAATGACGGCGGCTGAACGGGAGATATACTTGGCGCACTTTAAAGCCGTGCAGAAACGGCAGCTTTCCTACAAAGACCCCTTTTCTGGCTATGTTGTGCTGACTGTTTCGCAGCTGTTGCTCAATGGCTACTGCTGCGGAAACGCCTGTAGACATTGTCCGTACGAACATGAAAACGTGCCGGAAGATCTGAGAAAGACTAAGAGATGGAACGGGGCGTTCTATACGTGATCTTGAAAACTCTGATTAGTCTAGCATAGTTCAGTATCACGTGTATACCACTTACGCGCTGTATAGTTATTAGTCGTACGAACTTTTATAGCAATGAAATGAGTCGTCATCGGTCTCGTCCCCCGAACCCCGGAATTCACCGCCGAACTAGACTCAAAGTGATCGACAATTCGTTGATTGGGAAACAAGCGGTTATGGCCGGAAAGCCAGCCTACTGTATTTGGGTGTACAGACAAGGTTACCGTAAGAAACACATGCCTCATGCGCATCTGGGAGACAAGGTACTGACTGGCATATGGTATTGTAGTTAACTCTACTTTGCATCTCCGTGCGGCCGTGTTCTTCCCGTTTCTAAAATTTTAACGTCCGGTTGCATACTGCAACGTCCAAAGTCAGACAGACCTTATTAAGATAATGTAGAAGGAAACATTGGTGTGCTACATTAGAAATTACGTATGACGCCGGTACTTGTTTGGTGGATTTTTTAGGATGAGCATACATGTAGCTGGGTTTTCGGCTGGGGGGTTTTTTTCCAGATCCCAAATAGGGTTTCCAGCACTATTTCCAATTGGGGTTTCAGCGACCTTTTTTTGGTGTCCAAAAGTGGGTTTCAGCGACCTTTTTTTGGGCTCAAAACAGGTTTTTGAGGACTAAAAATCCGGTAAAAATCCTGTCAGAAGTGCAAAAATTCCCATTAAAACCCTATTTATTGTTTTAAAACGTGCAGAAAATCCTATTTTTTATTGAAAACATGCAAAAAACTGTATTTTGCTTTAAAACGCGCCAAAAAAGCTCTATTTTATTCTATTTTATTCCGTTTAGGGTTTCTGAGACCTAAATTAGAGTTCTGGAACCCTATTTAGGGCCTCTGAAACCCTATTTACAGCTTTTGAAACCCTAATTATGGTTCCAAAACCCTGTTTTGGGTCTCTGAAACCCAAATTAGGGTTCCGGAACCCTATTGTGGGTCGCCAGAAACGGAAATTAGGGCTCCGGAACCCTATTTAGGGCTTCAGAAACCTCAGTTAGAGTTTCAGAGTCCCGAATTAGGGTTCCGGAACCCTATTTAGGGCTTCAGAAACCCTAATTAGAGTACCGTTGTCAAGTAAATTAAAATTAAAATCAAATTAAATTCGAAAATAATTTACTTACAAAGAGTAAATTAAATGGCAAGTAAATTAAAATAAAATTAAATCTCTGAGGAAAATGACGAAGCAAGTAAAAAGTAAATTAAATTAGATTGAAAAGGCCGAAAATTTTACTTTCAATTTACTTCTAATTTACTTCTAATTTGCTTCACTAAACATTCGATCTGTGGTTGTTGTCGGCTCTCGCAAGCTACTTGCTATTATTCTGTGCTCTTTCTGTCTGTCTGTTTGACTGCACCACATACAGGGTGGGGCACGGTAAGTGTTCCACGTTTGATTTATTGTAGCTCGCCGCTGCATGAATCGATTTCAATAAAACTTTGCACTAATATGGTCCCATGTCTAACTTAGATGTGTGCCAACTTTCAATGGTGTCCCTTGCTGCATGCTAATTTTACAAGGGCAAAGGCTTACACATTGATTTCCCCGACAATCAAGGAAGTTACTGTATCTAAACTTGACTCAAATCGCTACAGAGTTCAAAATAATTGATGACCTGATATCGAGAAAATGGCTGAAAGTCAGCGTTTGGGCTTGGATTCGTCAAGCATATTCAAGCAGGAGAGGGCCGATAGAATGGCCGCCAAGGTCCCCAGACCTCACCCCCATCGACTTCTCCGTTTGGGGGATCGTGAAGGAAACTGTCTATGCTCAACCGTTGAATAGCTTGGAAGAATTGAAGGAAACGATCGAAAATGCCTTTGATCAGTTTGATGCCGATTTGTGCTCTCGAATTTGTCGTTCGGTTGCCGACAGATGCACCAGATGTATCGCTCAAAATGGGGGCCACTTTGAAAACCAATGATGTAATGTTTCGTTGAATAAAAACGACATCTTTTGCTGGATCTTCCTCAAACTTTTCACACATCTAAGTTAGACATGGGACCATATTAGTGCAAAGTTTTATTGAAATCGATTCATGCAGCGGCGAGCTACAATAAATCAAACGTGGAACACTTACCGTGCCCCACCCTGTATGCTCTCCCTGTTGGAAACTCATCTACTGTGCTGCAGATACCATACAACTCATAATTTGGTTCTGAAATTTTGTAATATTCCTGATCTATCCTTGACCTATTCAACCAAACTACAGTTTCGAGTAACCACCAATGTGTGAAAGCACGTTTGTTTCATAAAAATGAAACCTGTCATTGAATAAGAGCATTAGGTATATATTAGCTTTTCGTCTGCTGTTTCTGTACTGTTTCTGGTTTGGCAAATTAAATGGTATCTGCTGTTCCTAGAAAAAAGTAATTAAAATGCATTGAAGGAACAACTGCGGTTTGCCGAGAACACGACGACACTATTTGAAGAGGTTAACAAAAGGATGGAGTTAGATTTCATAGTGTTTGCAGGTTAGCGGAAATCGGTACTCAGATATTCAATCATTTTAGGGTCTTTTCCATAACTTTTTGTATGGAAAAGTAAATTAGAATTTAATTAAAAGTTGAAAGTAAATTAAAATCAAATTAAATTGTTGGTAAACTGGGGCAAGTAAATTAAAAAGTAAGTAAATTATTTTGCGGAGGTGCAAGTAAATTAAAAAGCAAGTAAATTCCTCAACTAATTTACTTGACAACGGTAAATTAGAGTTTCAGAGACCCAAATTAGGGTTGCGGAACCCTATTTTGGGCTCAAGAAACCCTGTTTAGGCTCTCAGAGACCCAGATTAGAGTTTCGGAACCCGATTTAGGGCTCAAGAAACCCTGTTTAGGCTCTCAGAGACCCAGATTAGGGTTGCGGAACCCTATTTTGGGCTCAAGAAACCCTGTTTAGGCTCTCAGAGACCCAGATTAGGGTTCCGGAACCCGATTTAGGGCTCAAGAAACCCTGTTTGGGCTCTCAGAGACCCAGATTAGGGTTCCGGAACCCTATTTAGGGCTTCAGAAACCCAAATTAGAGTTTCAGAGACCCAAATTAGGGTTGCGGAACCCTACTTAGGGCTTCAGAAACCCAAATCAGAGTTTCAGGGACCCAAATTAGGGTTACAGAACCCTATTTTGGGCTCAAGAAACCCTGTTTAGTCTCTCAGAGACCCAGATTAGGGTTCCGGAACCCTATTTAGGGCTTCAGAAACCCTAATTAGAGTTTCAGAGACCCAGATTAGGGTTCCGGAACCCTATTTAGGGCTTCAGAAACCCTAATTAGAGTTTCAGAGACCCAAATTAGGGTTCCGGAACCCTATTTAGGGCTTCAGAAACCCAAATTAGAGTTTCAGAGACCCAAATTAGGGTTGCGGAACCCTATTTAGAGTTTCAGAGACCCAAATTAGGGTTCCGGAACCCTCTTTAGGGCTTTTGAAACCCTAATTCGAGTTTCAGAGACCCAAATTAGGGTTACGGAACCCTATTTAGGGCTTTTGAAATCCTAAATTACTGTTTATAAGTATTGAAACCCTGAAATTTAGCAGTTTTTATCCCAAAATAGGGTTTCAGACCCCCAAAATCCGGCCCGGGGTTTTTTTTGCCGAAAATCGGGCCTGGGGGCTAAACCCCCCCCCCCCCAACTACATGTATGAGGATGAGAAAGGTCTTCTGGTGGACCAAAGCTTTACAAAGAAGGTGGTGTCAAACTTCGGCGGGGCCCTGGTTAGGCCATTTCCCAAACGGGCTGAAAAACATATGAAATTTTTCCATTGCAAAAGCGGCCATACCCTTCTCGGCAGGCTTCTTCTCTTCTCCCTAGGCACTCCCCACGGCGATTCGCCCCCCCCCCGAAAATAAATTTAGGCGACCTTCTTTGCGAAAAAAACAAATTTTCGGTTAAACCCGCTCGACGGCTCATACCCCCGGTCATACTCCCTCTCCGCAATTTAATACTCTCCAAACGTCAAGCCAAAAGAGACCGCATACCGCCTTCGGATTTTTCCTGCCCATGTATGGGTGATTTTAGCAATTTTTGTGTCTGAAATTCTAAAAAAAACGCAAAAATTTGCTCGATATTCCTTTCTATAAGAATCGGAGGGGGTCCCAATTATGGATCTAACCTAAGTCCGGTGGGGGCAGAGCCCCTCCGGACCCCCTGTCACATGTGTGGTTGGCTTAGCCTGAAGCAATCAAAAGGTTCTGTTAATAATTTACCGACTATCATACATGTAACAGGTCATCCGCCCAGGGGTGGTTGGGGGGTCTGGCGCCGGCCGGGGGGGTCTGAGCCAAAATTTAGGGGTAGGGGGGTGAGCACTACAAAACGCTCAAAAATCGAGAAAAATCGCAATTTTTTGGCTAAAAATTGCCAAAAATCGCTAATTTGGGCTGAAATACAGCTAAAAAGTGCTGTTTTGCAGGCGATTTTGGCAATTTTTGTGTGTGAAAGTGTAAAAAATTGCAAAAATTTGCTCGAAAATTTACTTGCCAGGAAAATCTGAGGGGGGTCGGTGAAATCGTCTCGGGGGGGGGGGGGGGGTCCCCCCCACCGGGGGGATGACCAAATTCGGGTGGGGCCAGACCCCCCAGACCCCCCTGTTACATGTATGCCGACTATGTGTTAAGTTAAGAAATCCCCGGCTGTGAAACGTGCCGATATCAGCGGGAATTTTGGTACGGTGGCTGCGTGAAATAAGCGGAATCCGATCCGGTGCACATATCGTATAGGTGATTTAGCATAAGAGAGTGCATTGGTGTATGGTTGCAGATTCTGGTGGCAATTAAAGGGGAGAAACGGAAGGCGTATGTGGTTGGTATGGCAGAGCACCGGGATATAATTAAACACGGAATTCCGCGAACCGACACCAATAACATTGTTCTGGTAGACGATGATGGCAATCCGATCGGCACCAGAATCCTGGGACCTATTCCGGGAGTTCTGCGCAAGAATAGACAGGAAATGGGCAAATTACTGGCCATTGCTACCAAATGGATTTAATCTGACTTCACACAAACGTTACCCTCCATTGTTCCGTTTGTTGGCAGATTGCCGAACATTTATACCTAAATTTACGTTATAGACATTTGCTAGAGTTTCGGCTGAATGGAAGTAAAATTTTGAAATCCTGACAACGGCTGAGGAGAGTTGAGGGATGTTAAGTCAAAAAGTTAGAATTTGGCTAAATGCAACGTTTATTGGTTTAGTTTTCGTTAAAGAAAAGCACATTTGTTAGGGTCAGTCAACCGTTTTTTAAAGTCTTTCTTTTTTTCTGAAGGAAGACTAAAAATCAATATGCAATGAGGGAAAAATGCGGAAAATTCACAGACCTACATGCAATTTTGAGGAAATTCTTTCACACTAGCCAACGCTTTATTTTATCTAGCAGTCTGTTTAATACTTCTCTTTCACTAAAGTCTAGGAGCCACTGTTTAATAAATCCTACAGATAGATTCACCTAGAAAGTGTCTGTAAGACAATTTTCGGTGAAATTATGAAGTTGTATGCAATGATGCAATGTTATAGGCATGTGTAGGCATTTTCAAAATGGTTTGTTAACTGACCTGAGGTGCAAAAATTGAGAAGTTGTAAGTACAATAATATCGTGAGAACAAGGTAACCTAGAGCAAAAATATGGATATTTTCGGAATCAAGAGAATCTCAGATATCGTTTGACGCCTGAATATAAACAATTTGAACAACTAACCGGGCAGCAGGCATCAAAACCTGCAGAAAAACAGGTTGGAAATTGCGTTATTTTCGACCGAAACTTTGGCTTGCCGCCATCTCGTGTATGAGATCATATATCGATTTCGCTTATATGCACTCTTCTATGTTTTGGCCAACTCCTATTCGCCACAGAACGTCGTAGAGTGCATGCTCAGGACGTATTGAAAAAGTATGACCGGTTAGTAAAAAGTCGAAATATTCTACATACAATAGTTGCTATAACTGAATTGAGGCAAGACAAAACACAAAAACGTACATGTAAGAAGTGGTTGCGGTTGCCTCCTATAAGGAGAGGACAACCTGACTGATCAACCCCAATAAAGCTTTTAACCTGAAGCAAATTCTTCCCAATTTTTATGTAATTTTTACTGTAAAACCAGAGGAGCACATTCTCAATGACGCCACTGTAATAAAAGGACTATGGCAATGGCAGCCAATCAAGTTTATTCGCTACCTAGGAAGAAATTGGGCAACAGTCGCCACTTATGACCGAGTACCGACCAGCTAGATGAACAAGTGAGTACAGTATGCTAAAGAGTATGGCTTCTTGAACGGTATTTTCTGCCTTTGATGAACTATATTTGCCACAGAGACAAAGGTGAATTTTTAGTGTCCGCACTAATAGTCAAAACTCATAATCTATTTGCTTAAAGTACTATGTAGCATCTGAGTAAGAAACCTTACATTTTTCTGATTCCGAAAATATCCATATTTTTTTACTCTAGGTTACCTTGTTCTCATCGATATTAGTGTACTTACAACTTCTCAATTTTTGCACCTCAGGTCAGTTAACAAACCATTTTGAAAAATGCCTACACATGCCTATAACATTGCATCATTGCATACAACTTCATAATTTCACCGAAAATTGTCTTACAGACACTTTCTAGAGTGAATCTATCTGTAGGATTTGCATTAAGCAGTGTCTCCTCGACTTTGAAGTGAAAGAGAAGTATTAAACAGACTGCTAGATAAAATAAAGGGCTGAGTGAATTGAAGAATTTTCTCAAAATTGCATGTAGCTCTGTGAATTTTCCGCATTTTTCCCTCATTGTATATTGATTTTTAGTCTTCCTTCAGAAAAAAAAGAAAGACTTTAAAAAAACGGTTGACTGACCTAACCCAAATGTGCTTTTCTTTAACGAAAACTAAACCAATAAACGTTGCATTTAGCCAAATTCTAACTTTTTGACTGCTAACATCCCTAACTCTCCTCAGCCGTTGTTAGGATTTCAAAATTTTACTTGCATTCAGCCGAAACTCCAGCAAATGTCATGCGCAACGTAACATGAGGTATATATCGTTCGGCAATCTGCAACAAACGAGACCAATAGTGGTAACGTACTTGTGTGAGGTCAGATTCCATCCGACTGGCTAGCAATGGCCAGTAATTTGCCCATTTCCTGTCTGGTTTCTTGCGCAGAACTCCCGAATAAGTACCAGGATTCTGGTGCCGATCGGATTGCCATCATCGTCTACCAGAACAATTTATTGCAGTGTTGGTTCGCGGAATTCCGTGTTTAATTCATCATCCCGGTGCACTGTCACTACCAACCCATCGCCTTCCGTTTCTCCCCATTCAATTGCCACCAGAATCTGCAACCATACACCAATGCACTCTCTTATGCTAAATCTACCTTACGGGGATATGTGCACCGGATCGGATTCCGCAGTTTGTTTCACGCAGTTACCGTACCAAAATTCCCACTGATATCGGCACGTTCTGCACAGCCGGGATTTCTAATCTGGCACATAGTCGGTCATACATGCAACAGGGGGGTCTGGGGGTCTGGCCCCACCCGACTTAGGTCATCCCCCCGACTGGGACCCCCCCCCCGCCGAGACGATTTCCACCGACCCCCAGATTTTCGGCCGGTGCAAAATTTTCTCGGTAGTTCTTTGCCAATTTTTGCCACTGTTTTCACACACACAGAAATTGCCAAAATTCGCTCTGCAAACAGCACTTTTGCCAGCAATATTTCAGCCCAAATTGTAATATTTTGGCAATTTTTAGCCAAAAAATTTGCGATTTTTCTCGATTTTTGAGCTTTTTGTAGTGCTCACCCCCTACCCCTAAATTTTGCTCAGAATTCCTGGCCGGCGCCAGACCCCCCCCCAACCACCCTTGGGTGGATGACCTGTTACATGTTGATAGTCAGTAAATGAGTAACAGAACCTTTTGATTGCTTCAGGCTAAGCCAACCACACATGTGACAGGGGGTCCGCGAGTGGGCTCTGCCCGCACCGGACTTAGGTTAGGATCGAAATTGGGACCCCCTCCGATTTTATAGAGAAGGAGTATCGAGAAAATTTTTGCGTTTTTTAGAGAATTCAGACACAAAAATTTAACTAAAATCACCCATACATGGGCAGGAAAAGGTGGAGGCCGGTGAAGCCCCGCCTCTTTTGGCTTGACGTTTGAGAGTATTAAATTGCGGAGAGGGAGTATGACCGGGGGTATGAGCCGTCGAGCGGGTTTAGCCGAAAATTTGTTTTTTTAGCAAAGAAGGTCGCCTAAATTTTTTTTCGGGGGGGGGCGAATCGCCGTGGGGAGTACCTAGGGAGAAGAGAAAAAGCCTGCCGAGAAGGGGTATGGCCGCTTTTGCAATGGAAAAAATTTCATATGTTTTTCAGCCGTTTGGGAAATGGCCTAACCAGGGCCCCGCCGAAGTTTGACACCACCTTCTTTGTAAAGCTTTGGTCCACCAGAAGACCTTTCTCATCCTCATACATGTAGTTGGGGGGGGGGGGGGGGTTTAGCCCCCAGGCCCGATTTTCGGCAAAAAAACCCCGGGCCGGATTTTGGGGCTGAAACCCTATTTTGGGATAAAAACTGCTAAATTTCAGGGTTTCAATACTTATAAACAGTAATTTAGGATTTCAAAAGCCCTAAATAGATTTCCCGTAACCCTAATTTGGGTCTCTGAAACTCGAATTAGGGTTTCAAAAGCCCTAGAGAGGGTTCCGGAACCCTAATTTGGGTCTCTGAAACTCTAAATAGGGTTCCGCAACCCTAATTTGGGTCTCTGAAACTCTAATTTGGGTTTCTGAAGCCCTAAATAGGGTTCGGAACCCTAATTTGGGTCTCTGAAACTCTAATTAGGGTTTCTGAAGCCCTAAATAGGGTTCGGAACCCTAATCTGGGTCTCTGAAACTCTAATTAGGGTTTCTGAAGCCCTAAATAGGGTTCCGGAACCCTAATCTGGGTCTCTGAGAGACTAAACAGGGTTTCTTGAGCCCAAAATAGGGTTCTGTAACCCTAATTTGGGTCCCTGAAACTCTGATTTGGGTTTCTGAAGCCCTAAGTAGGGTTCCGCAACCCCTAATTTGGGTCTCTGAAACTCTAATTTGGGTTTCTGAAGCCCCAAATAGGGTTCCGGAACCCTAATCTGGGTCTCTGAGAGCCCAAGCAGGGTTTCTTGAGCCTAAATCGGGTTCCGGAACCCTAATCTGGGTCTCTGAGAGCCTAAACAGGGTTTCTTGAGCCCAAAAATAGGGTTCCGCAACCCTAATCTGGGTCTCTGAGAGCCTAAACGGGGTTTCTTGAGCCCTAAATCGGGTTCCGAAACTCTAATCTGGGTCTCTGAGAGCCTAAACAGGGTTTCTTGAGCCCAAAATAGGGTTCCGCAACCCTAATTTGGGTCTCTGAAACTCTAATTTACCGTTGTCAAGTAAATTAGTTGAGAATTCTACTTGCTTTTAATTTACTTGCACCTCCGCAAAATAATTTACTTACTTTTTAATTTACTTGCCCCAGTTTACCAACAATTTAATTGATTTTAATTTACTTTCTAACTTTTTAATTAAATTCTAATTTACTTTTCCATACAAAAAGTTATGGAAAAGACCTAAAAAAATGATTGAATATCTGAGTACCGATTTCCGCTAACCTGCAAACACTATGAAATCTAACTCCATCCTTTTGTTAACCTCTTCAAATAGTGTCGTCGTGTTCTCGGCAAACCGCAGTTGTTCCTTCAATGCATTTTAATTACTTTTTTCTAGGAACAGCAGATACCATTTAATTTGCCAAACCAGAAACAGTACAGAAACAGCAGACGAAAAGCTAATATATACCTAATGCTCTTATTCAATGACAGGTTTCATTTTTATGAAACAAACGTGCTTTCACACATTGGTGGTTACTCGAAACTGTAGTTTGGTTGAATAGGTCAAGGATAGATCAGGAATATTACAAAATTTCAGAACCAAATTATGAGTTGTATGGTATCTGCAGCACAGTAGATGAGTTTCCAACAGGGAGAGCATACAGGGTGGGGCACGGTAAGTGTTCCACGTTTGATTTATTGTAGCTCGCCGCTGCATGAATCGATTTCAATAAAACTTTGCACTAATATGGTCCCATGTCTAACTTAGATGTGTGAAAAGTTTGAGGAAGATCCAGCAAAAGATGTCGTTTTTATTCAACGAAACATTACATCATTGGTTTTCAAAGTGGCCCCCATTTTGAGCGATACATCTGGTGCATCTGTCGGCAACCGAACGACAAATTCGAGAGCACAAATCGGCATCAAACTGATCAAAGGCATTTTCGATCGTTTCCTTCAATACTTCCAAGCTATTCAACGGTTGAGCATAGACAGTTTCCTTCACGATCCCCCAAACGGAGAAGTCGATGGGGGTGAGGTCTGGGGACCTTGGCGGCCATGCTATCAGCCCTCTCCTGCATGAATATGCTTGACGAATCCAAACCCAAACGCTGACTTTCAGCCATTTTCTCGATATCCCCCCNC
>JASANB010006626.1:0-12395 GCA_030248155.1 Sabatieria punctata
GTATGGGCGACCATTTTTAATAATTCGCGCTACGACCACGAAAATATGCTGAAAGGGCCGATAGCATGACCGCATAGGACAATTCAGGCAAAAAGCCGCATTCGATTTCATTAAAAATGAGAAAAATGCGATTTAATGACAGCCGCCTGCGAAGGACTTTTGTATGGCGCACTTGGTACCATTTCTATTATGGGCAATATATTTGAATAACTCGCGCTACAAGAAAAAGTTTATGCTAAAACGGCGATAGCATGACCGGATGCGATAAATTACGCAAAAAACCGCACTTGATTTCATGAAGAATTAGAGAAATTTGTGTTAAAAACAGTTTTTGTATGAGCCGCGCAGATTAGTAATTAGCATTTGGTCGCACGTTTGAACTGCGACTGATTTTCTGTGGCGCGATTTACGAAGATGCAACCAACTTGATTGTTCATAATCTACTAGAAGGCCGTGAATGTCCGCAACACAGCTAAATTAATGCGAAAAAGTATGATTGCAAGCGTTGCACAAAATAAAATACTGAAATGGGAAAAATTTAGGGTTACAGAAATTTCAACACCGTTTGTGGGGTTAACGACAAACAGCAGAGAGCCAATTCTTCTATCATTCGAAAGCCTGAAGTCTACTGTACTCAGAACCGATTGAAACCCTTTCGCCAAATTCATCGTTTTATCACAACAATCAGGAGCAAGAAAAAAGTCCACGAAAAAGCCGATTTTCAGTAGTTAAGAAAGAATCCAATTTGTGGGGACCGCGTCAAACTGAGTTAAGAAAAAGAGTGGTGCTATATAGGTAACAAGTTACGCTGATTTCAAATCCGATTGAAACCAATTTAAATAAACTCTCCTTTCAACAGAAAATGGACGTTGAAAAACGACGAATTCAGTTTTTGAGAAAAAACTGCCCTTCAACGGCTGAATTAAGGTTCAAAATGCATCTTATTCGATAGCTCGTACTCTGTTTCATATAAGTGCATCACTTCCTACCATCAATAACCGAACATAAAGAAGAATTTGCGCTTGAAGTTGCGAAAACCGTTTTCGGACCATATTTTGCCCGTATTTTTGTATTTTCTAAACGGCGCAACCGGTCGAAGCGTGCCCATCCCTACTACCAGCTTCATCGCACCATAAAAACAATGGGCAGTTAGTAGTTTACGCACCGTACGCACCGTTCGCACCGTTACGCACCGTACGCACCGTTACGCACCGTTCGCATGAGCAGCGACCCCAATTGGGCGCCGATCTTTTGGAGTGGTGAATTTGCTTAGATCGATCAGAGAACCGATCTATTTCAGCTTGCATTAACAAATTGCGCGTTTTGGTGGAAAAGTACTTAGAAAATCAGCTTCTTTACAATTTAAAAAGAAAAAAGCGTAAATAATCCCGTGTGTCACAGCGGCCCCCCGGCACCCATGGAAGCGGTGTGTTTGTGGGTTTGAAACCTTTCGAGGCGATGGGAAGTAGTTGACAGAAAGCCCAACGAAGGCCGTCGAAAGTCAGCAATGGCAAGTAGATAAATGGGGGACCAAGCCGGCGCTGTCTAGCACCCACTGACAGCAAAAGGGGAGGGTTGTTGTTAATTGTCATTGCCAACCTAAATCAGGCAGCCATCAGCCACACATGTTAAGTGGGGGGGTCAGCGGAATCGGCCGGCATGGCGTGCGTTGGACATCTCTATGGCCCCAAAGTAAAACCCTAAAACAGTTCCGCCCAACTCCCTCTAGGTAGCCAGCAATGGCTATCCATGGTTCTCTCTGAAGGGGCCATTTTCCATAGTAAAATTCGAAAACACGCCCTGACGGAAATGGGCGTTTCTCAGAGGGCCGAGTTAGCTGAGACACATGCTATCCAGTGTTCGAAAGCTCACATCATGGGCAGACTAACAGAAAAAAGCTAATACCATGCAAGCATCACAGAAAAAACAACTGCACTAAATCGCCAGAAAGCTGCTCTAACTAACACCGAATCTTTGGGGGGCGTGTATTAGAATTATGTAATGGCATGGGGGCGGGAGGTTCGCCAAATGACTACTAATCATTACGCTGGGGGAGGGGGTTGGCGACTTAATTACGTAATTTTTCAAAGTGCAGAGATCACTGAAGTGGCCATAATTTTAATTGTTTTAACGTACAGTACATGTACATGTAGTTTCGATTTGAAGCCGTTGGGCGTACATTATCTCAATTTCACTTTAAGTTGTAGTAGTTGTGGAAAGTTAAAAGTCCCATTTTCAAAGGGTGGTGTGTAAAGCACTGACAGGGCCCTTTGGGCGAGAGATGATTCTACTGCTATCAAATTTTTCCCTGACCGGACACGAAATTCCCTGAATTTTACCTGATTCTCTAAATTTTTTAAATTATGTGACCTTTCGATGACTCTCTGACTTTTCAGGCCCCGCACGAACTTTGGTTTATAACTATCGATTTATCTGTTAAGTGATATAGCAGCAGCCCTAAAATCCATGAGAAAACACTGGTTTCATTGACTCGGCTCTTTCCCCTCTATTTGGTGCTGCTCCTTGGAGATGATGGTGACAATTTCCGTTTCTGTTCTGCACATTCTGTTTTCTTTACTGATGCTTTTTCTTTAAAAGATTCAATGCACCCTGCTACTTTTCCACCAAAAAGGCGTAATTTGTTAATGCAAGCTGAAATAGGACAGTTCTCTGATCGATCTAAGCAAATTCACAACTCCAAAAGATCGGCGCCCAATTGGGGTCGCTGCTGATGCGAACGGTGCGTAACAGTGCGTACGGTGCGTAACGGTGCGAACGGTGCGTACGGTGCGTAAACTACTAACTGCCAAAACAATGCGATTTTGGGTAATATGGATTCGGACCCCCGGACCCCCGGACCCCCACCGAATTCGGACCCCCAGCCTGGTACGGAAAAATGGTTCTTAAGATTCGGAACCCCACCTAGGCCGTAGTTTAAAATTCGCGAAATTTTATTTGGAAAATTTTGGGGCACATTTTGACACCTCGGTACGCGGACCATTCCCCCCATCCACCGAGCACCGTAACTTTTGGCCTCAGTTTCAAGCTGCAATTCAAGTTTCTTCCGGTATCAATTTTCACTTTATTTCTTCTATTTTAGTGTATGATCTCTGCTGTTCTTCCGGTGCCAATTTTCACTTTATTTCTTCTATTTTAGTGTATGATCTCTGCTGTTCTTCCGGTATCAATTTTCACTTTATTTCTTCTATTTTAGTGTATGATCTCTGCTGTTCTTCCGGTGCCAATTTTCACTTTATTTCTCCTATTTTAGTGTATGATCTGTGCTAGTGCGTCTGGTCGCAAATTCTCTCTGGTAGATTGGAGTACTGACGCAACTCTGTTCGGGCACTTTATACTTGATTCGATATTGCCGTATGGTGTGATTACATATTTCCTTGTGTAGCGTACCTAAGTATGATAAATCTTTTTAAATACTTCGTTATTATTGGTCTACCTACATGCGCGCGTACTACTGTTTCTAAGTAAATTAATTTGAAATATAATTTAATTATAATTTACTTGTATTAGTAAATTTCTAAAAAAATTAATTGAAATTATACTTATAATTTACTTAAGGCAAAAATTCACTTTTAATATAATTCAAACTATAAGTTATAACTAACTTAAAACTTTACTTGTATTAGTAAATTTCTAAAAAGTATAATTAAAATTATAATTATAGTTTACTTAGCAACAGTAGCGCGTACGAATATACTACTGTACTGTGGAACAAATGTGATGCTCCTTTCGAGCGAAAGAGATACAATGTAGTCTCGGTTAATGTGTTCAACAACGGCATTTCAATTCCCCAATACTATCAGGGTTCGGATTCGGTCGGGGGATTTAGAATTTGTCATGGGATTTTGGGACTTACCAGCGGAAATTGCGGTGCGTCACTACATAAAAACATGCATTCAGTAGGTCGTAGAAGCAGCAATGAAAGCGCATGTACGTAATTCAGTCCATCAGTGCGTTTTAGAAGGGTAATTTTTCAAAAAATTTTCTCGCCCTGGTTGGACGGCCCAACCAACCAACCTCTTCAAACTACTAAACCTGTTAGTTCTGTGGTCAGAATGCCTTTCAACCGCGTTTTTGAAGGTTGATTTATTAGAAAATTTTAGCCCTGGTTGGGCGGCCCAACCAAACCTCTTCAAACTACTAAAACTGTTAGTTGTATGCTCAGACTGCCTTTCAAACGCAATTTCCTCGCATCTGGTTGGGCAGGCAAAATTGGGGGCATGTCAGGGGATTTTGGATCAACAGATTGCCACGACCCTGACTATGATGAGTTTTAGATTCATATATACAGTAGTAGCTCCTTCGCTAGCAAAGATTTCTAGCACAAGTCTTATTCAGATTTGATGTACTTTCAGTGGATTTCAGCGACAGTGTGAAGAAGTCAGTTTTTTGCTCACCTACCTGCCGTATGTCATTTTTCATTATATTTTAATTATTTTTATCTGAGGAATACTTTGTTGGACTCTATTTTTGTGCAAGTTTCTCTGTTCACTGTCAATGCTCAATGTTGACCTTCCGCTTTAACTGTTACGCAGCTTTTTTACTCACCACCAAGTCAAGCATTCTTGACAATCGTTTAGCTGATGCTTAATTTATTTGTATGACGTGCAGTTTGCTGGGAAATACGTTACGCAAAGTCATTACATGATGATTAAACGAACGAATTTACCGCGTTACAGCAATTTATAAAATCAGAGCTTAAAGAAACCGATTGCCGGCTCAATCCCACTTGGCAAGGCAAACTGCCTTATTAAATTTTACCCTAAAGGGTGATCCTAACTCTGAACCTGCACCCAGCTAAGCCTGAACCTAAGCATCAGCTTGAAACTGAGGCCTAAAGTTGTGGTGGTCGGCGGATGGGGGGAATGGTCTGCGTACCGAAACCGAGGTGTCCAACAAATGTGCCCCGAAATTTGCAAATAAAACGGCGTGAAATTTAAACTACGGTCCCGGTGTGGGGTTCCGAATCCACAAACCGTTGTTTCCGTACCAGGCTGGAGGTCCGAATTCGGTGGGGGTCCGGGGGTCCGGGGGTCCGAATCCATATTACCCGATTTTGGCAAAACGAACTTCAGGTTCACACCAGCCAAAAATTGAAATCGACTACAGTAATCCCTCTAGCCCCGCCCCCGACTGGGGGGTTTTCTTCCTATTGCCGAGCCCGACGGTGCTACAGTGTTGACGGTGTCTTTTAGATTTTGCCCTTGTGCTTTCTGTTCTCGTCTCGTGTTCAATCAAAGCATAGATGGAACTGACCTCGATGAATCAGCAGCACCAGTGTTGTGATGAGCTAGGGAAATGAGCGACGAAGTGGAAAGTCACCTGGCCAACCTGTTGTCCGAATTTTTCAGTCCACTCACAGACAACGATCGAAAGCGAGAAATCGGTTGGTTCTGCTGGAACTAACTCGTCGTACGTAGTAACTGTGCTTTGTTACTGTAATTACTTTTCAGAGTCAGACCTTCACTCGATTCAAAATGATCCCGGCGGTCTGGCTGTTTGTCTGGAGGTTCTTCGCTCCTCCAAAAACGAAATGGTTCTAATGTTTGCCATGCACTGCTGGCAGGTATAGATAAACTTTTTAACTTGTTATCCAAAAGTACCTGTGGATGTACCTGTAATGCACGACGTATTATCTTGCAGGAGTCTGTTGAACACAAGTGGCCCTTATTAGATGCTCAATTGAAGCAGAAATTCAGACAGTTTTGTCTGGAGTCATTGCCACTTTGGACGTGGCGTCAGTCTATATATCCCACTTTTATTAGTGCCAAATTAACCCAGTTAACCGCTACCGTTGTGCTGGTCGATTGGCCACAGCAATTCGATGAATTCTCTACTTCCGTTTCTACCGTAAGGAGTCTTAACGTTTGCAGCGCTCGTATTACTGGGAAAATTTAGTGGCTTGAGCGCCCCGAATCGGCTGGACTGGCTTTGCGTTTGCTGCAGTCAACAGTAGAAGAGTTGAGTTCAAATAAGGGTGGAGTCTTCGTGCCAAGAGAGCGGCAAGATCAAAACCGTCTATTCAAGGCCTTCTGTGCACAACTATTCCCTAAAATAGAAGGTAGGTGATCGCATACATGGGCCAGGGTTTACCCACCCCAACTTTGACTCGACTCGACTCCACGACCCACCCGGCCCACCCACCTGAAACCGACTTTTTTCGTGCACCCGGCCACCAAAATGGCCGCTCATATGCAAATTTTCAGATTTCAACACCCACCCGAACCCATTTTTCTGACCCAGGAATGCGATGATCGTATTATACTTTTATTAGTCAAATTCTATAGTCAGGGACTCATCGCCGTATCTGGTATCGCTTATGGTATCACTTCGACAGAGGCTTCGAGTGATACCGTACCATGGTACCGTTGCCACGTATTGTACTGGTACGAAACAGTATCGGCACGATTAATATGCTAAGAAACGTCTGACCGTTGAGTGGCTTTGATTCAGAAATTCTGACGGCTGTGCTCAACCACCTATTGCTGCCGTTTTCTGACGAAACCACCGTCCAGTTGTCTCTCTTTGAATTTGTTCGACTGAAAGCCGCTAATGCTAGTTCATCGGTTGATCCGAAGGCTGTGGAACTGGTTTGCACCTTGTTGCACTGTCTTCTTGCCTTGATCGAAACCGGTTTCATCGAAACTGCTGTCCTGTCGACTGTTAAGCCTGTGCATACATTTTTTGGCCAGCAGCACCTGTCGGCTTTGAACCAAGTGCTCTCACTGGTTTATTCTGCTTGTTTTCAAGCTGTCAAACTGGATAATTTTCGAGCGTTGGCAGGTAATAAAATGGGTGCGCTGGAAGGCAAGAGTTTTGTACTAGCCAGTCTTTTTAGAAATTGGTTTACAGTGTATAATTGAGATCGTCAGTAGACCTCATGTTAGCGATCATCCGGCGTTACAACTGGAAAACGCACAGCTGTTGTTCTGCTTTGTTCAAACGTTGCTTGATGACTTTAAAGATGCTGTTCTATTTGAAAGTCTCCCTGAAAGGTAGTTCTATAGCCAGTTGCAGCGACAACCAGCAATTATGTGTTTTGCTGTTTGCAGCATAGCTCAGAGATTCATAGACTTATCAAGAGTTGTGATCGTAGCCTTGTTTCCCAGGATTCCATACGAGAAGCAGTTAGCATTTCTTCAGACGCTTTGTCGGTTTACGGCTGTTGCGGTAAGTTCTGAATTTTATCCTGGTCTTGGTTGGTTCTTTAACAGATCCGTATACTGGATTTATACCTCACAGTTTTTCATATCTTCTGCAAACATCTAAGTTGACTGCGACTTGCTAGGTAGTGCTGGCTGGCCTCACCGCTATACATGGACCGGAGGGTAAGGGGGTTTATACCCCTCGCCGGTCCATGCCCCCCTCGCCCACCCTCCCCTCCCGGAGCGAGAAAATTTTCGCTTATTTAAGGGAAAATAGGCGTTTCTTTGGACTTTCCGGCCCATGTATGCTCACCGCCAATTTGGAGTCAATGACAAACACGATTCTTTGAGTTTAGTTAAATGCCATTTATGTTCTTAGAAAGGTAGTGGTTAAACAGTCATAGTCAGGCACTACGCCCTTTGGTAGCGATACTTGGCTAGGAGTAGCATTACCGATACCATGATCGAGAATATGAAATTTGAATAGAGCGTACCCTGTGGTACCAGTATCACAAGGTAGAAGGTACATACCATCATCAGTAGGGCAAGCATTATACGACCACAGTGCCCGAACCTGATGTACCCTCACGGTCATACATGTAACAGGGGGGGTCTGGGGGGGGTCTGCCCCCACCCGACTTAGGCCAGACCCCCCACCCCCCCCGGCTGGGGGACCCCCCCCCCCCCCCCCCGAGACGATTTCACCGACCCCCCCCCCTCCGATTTTTCTGGCAAGTAAATTTTCGAGCAAATTTTTGCAATTTTTTACACTTTCACACACAAAAATTGCCAAAATCGCCTGCAAAACAGCACTTTTTAGCTGTATTTCAGCCCAAATTAGCGATTTTTGGCAATTTTTAGCCAAAAAATTGCGATTTTTCTCGATTTTTGAGCGTTTTTTAGTGCCCACCCCCCTCCCCCAAAATTTTGGCTCAGACCCCCCCCCCGGCCGGCGCCAGACCCCCCCCAACCCCCCCTCCCCCCATCGGCGGATGACCTGTTACATGTATGCTCACGGTACTTGCTGGTACCATGGTGTAGTGCCTGATTGTAATGCGGTTTCCCAAATTGCCATTATTGTATCACCGGAGACCTCGATCGAAGACTATTATGGTATCGATTGCCAAATCTGACCATAAGCCGACTGTTCCAGTCCAGACGTGAATCACCTGAGTATTTTCATTTAAGTTGTAGTTAATTTTTCGTTATACTTCTTGTTTTAGGCAGATGCTGAACTGTTTTGCATGACTCTGCGCAATGTGTGGCACACGTACTGTGATTATCAGCTGGCTTCCTGTGATTGGTCACCGCAGAATGGAGAAAAGTGGTGTAAACCGTTGGAGGAGCTGGTCTCTGCAGTCTTGTTGGATCGCATTTGTCTTCGTAGCTCTGGCGTCGAGTGGCGACAGTGTTTTGACTTTCCTGCCGATGCACTGGATTGTTTTGAGGTGTCGCTTGCTGTTAATGGCGTCTCTGCATAATCACTGATTGTTTAGTCGTCGCAAGAAGACTTTGAGAATGACGATCCTAGTCAGTGGAGCTGCTACCTGAGTTGCATGACCGATCTGCTGGCCAAGATTGCCCAATTCTCGCCTCTGACTGTGTTTGGGCGCTGTCGAGCTGAGCTGGAAGCGTGCATGGACGCCATTCTCCCGTCTTTAAACCAATTGTCCGTCTCTGATCTCCAATGGCTCGTTGCTCAAGCCAAGTCTTTGTTAGCTGTCATATCTGCCTTTGCCTTCCTTTTCTCCGGTTCCCCCGACCAGCAGTTGTTGACGGAAGCGAAAAACTTTATGCAACGGTGCGTTCGTTTCTCTTGCGCATGCAAATATCTCTTTTGGACTGTTTCTTAGACACCTGGGCAAGGTTTACGAGTTACTCAAATTTTAGGTTGTGTGAATATATCGTTTCTCTTACGCACGTCAGTGTGGACGCCGACATCTCTCATGTTCTCTCTTATTTGTAAGTTCTTGACTGTTCTCCTAAAATCCACAATTTTCTGTTGAAATTACAACCTTATAGGTGCTTGGTTGCTTGTGTCGTTTGATTATACTAAATGTGCTGAATTATTTCTCTCCCGAGGTAAAACATCTCGGATAAGTTTTAGAAAATAATTGTGTCTGTGTGATAAAAGTACATAGCTTAACTGTACAGGTGACGTAATAGATGGTTCAGACACTTTGAGGTGACGATACCATTTATGACAAGGCAATCCTTAGCAGAAGCGTGCAGAAGTGTAGGGTGGGTACACCCCCTTTGTGGTGTAGGTACGAAGGAAAAATTGGTCAAAAATGACAGAAACGAATAAATTACGTCCTGTATCTGTGTATTTTATACCCAGACTGCGTTTTAAATGCGTTTTTGAAAGCTAATTTTGCAAAATTTTCTCGCCCTGGCCAAACAACTTCAAATTTTTTCACCCCCTTTGCAAAATCCTGGGTATGCCACTGTTCCTTGGGTGGCAGTACCATTGTGGTACGTGGTCCATACATGCACGGTTGACAGGACAGCTGAAAAATGTCACACACAAAATCAACTTTTTAGCGCAGCGATTTTGTCAGATAATGCACTATGGAAGGTATATGTGGAAGCATAGCAACATATCGTTTAGATTGGCCGAATTGTGTCTGTGCATGCGAGGTTATTCTCACTGGTTGGCAGAATTCTATTCAGAAGCTCAGAAAACAGGGGAACACAACGCCGAGGCTTCTGCGTTCGTTACAGGCGCCCTGGACACAGTCATCCCAGTGCTCACTCACGCTGTCAACGGCAGTGCCACCCCCGCACATCTCAGTCACGCTTGCGTCTCGCTACTCTTTTCTCTACTGACTACGGTACGTCTTACCTACTCTCAAAAATACCGACTGTTCGAAAATGCAGACTCTTTCGAAAAATGTTGTTTTCTTAAATGCTCTCTACCACTGTCTCCGAGCGTAGACCTGAAATACCATACGTGTTTTGCCTAAGCTTATGGCTAACTAAAAGCCCGTCCGACTAGTTGTCCTACTACGGTTTTAATGCAAAATGCGGTTTACGAGTTGTCTTGGACGCTTATATGTGAAATGAATTTGTAGGTGCGTCCGCACGAGTTCGTTCTGTCGATGCAAAGTTTTCGCTGCCTACACACCTTAGTGTGCGAGCGTTGGGTGGACTGCGTTAGAAATCTGTCGCCAACGGTTCATCGCTCTCTGGTAGTGTCGCTTGCTGGCTACTTGGCCTTGCCCTGGTACGGACTGACTGACGGTGATCAAGAGTGGCCGACGAGACGTAAACTCTTCCACACTCTCATGCATTCCGTCTTGAGGGATCTTAACCTACTGCTCAGTCAAACAGCACCGGTTCCTATCGATTCCTTGACAGTACGATCCTTGATCTTATTGGTGAAGGTAGTAAGGACTGTTTAGAGTGTGGCTGTCTGTCTGAACTCGTCACATGACCTCTTAACAGAGGTGTTGGCGTGCTTGGAACATGAACGCACCAAGACGCGACAGCTGGTTCATTCCTGCGTGGTCTCGACCGCCTCCCAGTTGCTCTCGTTCATTCCGGCCAACTCAAACCATTCCAAAGTGACTGAGCTGGCGCTGGGCCTGCTTAAAACCATTTTCCAAACGCTCAGCGTTCAACTGGGGGCTGAGTTCACTCGTGCAACTGTGCAGATGTTGGTTGGACTGACGTCCAAATTGAACAGTCACTGCTTTAGCGGTACGTTGCTTATTTAGAACAATTTCATTGGCACCCCTCAGTTAGGATTTCAATTAACACAGTCAGGCACTAAGCGCCATAATATTGTACCGGGACCACTATTACATGTACTTTCACGTTCGGGCACTGCGGTGTGGTTGATAAGTGCCGTACCTACCGTATGTTACCATAACCATTATAGGGAGTTAAGTGCCTGTTTGTAACGCACCCTGCAGTTAGGTAAACCGCAATAGTTGTTTGTTTTGCGCCAGACATGGTTTAGTTGTTTGCGTGAGTTGGAGAATCAGAAATAGTGAAGACAGTGAGGTTTGGTTTGCGTCATACAGTCAGGCACTTAACGCCGTTTATGGTACCGACACCGTATATGGTACCGGTACCTAGGGTAGTGACACCATACAATATGGTACCGTCACCATACGGTACCGGTAGTACCATATATAGCACTCCCACGTTTGGGGCCTGTGATGGAACCGTATAAGGTACCGGTACCATATATGGTGGTACCCCTACCTTCGCATTGGTATCGGTACCGGTACCATAGTACCACTCCGTTCAGATTTCGTACCATATATGGTACCGGCACCCATGGTCATGGGTAGGGGTACCATAATATTACCACCGCAGTCGCCGAACGTGGCGGTACCAACCATATATGGTACGTGGTGATACCATGCGGTACCACTACCGTAGGTACCGGTACCATAAACGGCGTTTAGTGCCTGACTGTCATACATGTAGTTGCCAAAAAAAAATCCCTTTGGGCGTAGTGCTGAAATCCTGCTTGGGACCTGGGCATACCGAGCCGATACCCCAGCTGCATGTAGCCTGCGTGCATGTTTGAGTAGCATTTTGGAGCCACATTTATGCTAGATTTGCTACTGCTGTTGGATACCAAGCAAGGTGTTGATTCAGAGTGGAAGCTGAGTGCCAGAGCGGTGCTCTATTTATTGTCAGTGGTGCGCACAATCGTGAGTGAGATGAGCCGTGCCTTCAGTCAATTTACAGAGAGCATCGTGGCTATGACGCTCAACAACTTACTTTCCACCATTAATCAGGTCAGTCTTTCTTTGGCTGTGCTCAATTTAGTAAGTAAGTAAGTAAGTAAGTAAGTAAGTAAGTAAGTAAGTAAGTAAGTAAGTAAGTAAGTAAGTAAGTAAGTAAGTAAGTAAGTAAGTTTATTCGCCTCCCAAGTACACTGAATACACGAGTGGACAGGGTGGGCAGAAGTGTAATAGCCCTTGCGGACTGAAGTCTAATCAACAGATTGTAAAAATTCTGTTAGGTCCGCCTGTTTAACAAGTTTTGTAAAGTTATTCAAATCCTTGGCAGTTACAGTTTCATTATCAAGCGAGTTCCAAGGTCTCAAAACTCTTAGGGAAAAGAAGTTTCGACGACAGTTCAGATTACGCTGGAGTGCAGAGATAAAAAACTTAATACTACTACCGCGAGTGACAGTACTACTTTTAGCCTTGCAGAAAAACTTTTCCATCTCGATATCAATCTGATCGTTAAGAATACGAAATTAGAAAT
>JASANB010006627.1:0-17186 GCA_030248155.1 Sabatieria punctata
AAACGTTATGTTAAATTTTAAGATGCAATGTGTAGGCTAGTAGAAGCCGCGTCGTTGGCTCAGTGGGTAGCTCGCTGCCTCTGAGTCACGGCGGCCCCTGCATCCCTAGCGGTTGTAGTGGTTCATCCTCTCGGCGCGGCAAGTTTCTTGCTGCAAAGAGTTGGTCGTCGGCACAACGCTCCACCCAGGCCACCGAAAGCTGGTTACAGCGAGTAGATAAAATGGGAACCAACTGGATCTGCCATAGCACCAAAGCCGCTCCTACAGCATGCCAACTTGGAGAAAGACCAATGACGTCAAGTGCTGGCTGAGACGACACAACAAGGCCTATACAGGTTTACTCCTCTTCGGCCGGGCGGCAGTGGACGCTGTCAGAACTATGACGTCATTGCGCCAGGCGCTCTCTTAGTACCTGGCTCCCAACAGCATGGCTAGAGTGGCTGGCAGTGATAGAAGGGAAACGTCCGAGATGACGAAACACGGGGGTTGCGCAATGGATCGCAAGGTCTGAGCGTAGGGCTGTAAAAGCCCCCCCGCACATCGCATCGGATCGGTGTAGGCTAGAAATTCTGATCCCATTGTTAAGCGGACCGATTTTCAGAAAGCCGTTTCTCGGGACTGGAGCGTCAAATCGGGAAATGCTTTGCGGCGGTTACATTACCTATCAAGATGTGCTAGTGCACCAACGTACCTATAGCCTAAGCCTAAAGTTTCAAATTTGAGTCTGAATACTCAGACTCGATCTGGTCAGAGACTGACTCTTAAAGACGTTTTTTATCCGTAAATTTCTGTTAATTTTTATTTTGGATATATTTTGTGAAGGCTAATTTTTCGACCCTGGTTGATCAGCGGCCCAAGCAGGACTTTCATATTTTACACCCCCTTTTGCAAAATCTGATATCCTATCCGGATCCGGTTTGCGGATATTCGGTGTGAGTTAAACCTTATCCGGATCCGATTGAAAATTTTGATCCGGCCAGGCCCTACTGACTTGGGGGCCATCCAATTATGTGGTGCCGTATGCCGCTATTAAAGTTCAAGTGAGGTAGAGGGATTACTGTCTAAGAGTTCTGTATGCAGGTGCTCAGTTACGGTGCGTGTCGTCCAGTGAGCGAGTTCGAAAAGCTCAACCGGATCGGCGAGGGCACCTACGGTATTGTCTACCGGGCTCGCGACAGCAAATCCGGCCAGATTGTGGCATTGAAGAAGATGCGCACAGACAAAGCGACAGAAGGCATGTCGGTGAGCAGTTTCCGGGAAATCAACATTCTGCTCAATCTGCGCCACAAGAACATAGTGCAGCTGATGGAGGTGGCCGTAGGCAACAGCTTGGACAACATGTTCCTGGTGATGGAGTACTGCGAACAGGACTTGGCCAGTCTCTTGGACAACATGCAGGCACCGTTCTCCGAATCTCAGATCAAATGCATCAGTCTACAAGTGCTTGAGGCGTTGCACTTTCTACACTCCCGCTACATAGTGCACAGAGACCTAAAGGTGAATTTCGTAGATAGTCAGTAGTACCGGTGCTGAAGAGAATGCAATACCGTTGTTGGAGTAGAAAACAGTAGTCTTTCAGGTCTCCAACCTGCTAATGACGGACAGCGGCTGCTTGAAGATCGGCGATTTCGGTCTGGCCCGGAAGTACGGCGTGCCTGTGGAAGCGATGACTCCGAAGGTGGTGACGCTGTGGTATCGCGCACCGGAGCTGCTGCTGGGATCCACCATACAGACGACTGCAATCGACATGTGGGCGGCCGGCTGCATTCTGGGCGAACTGCTGGTGCACCGACCGCTACTGCCCGGCCGATCGGAAATACACCAAATCGACCTGATCATCGAAATGCTAGGCACTCCCAATGAAACCATCTGGCCGGGCCATGGCAAACTGCCGGGCCTCGCAAACTTCAAACTCAAGCTTCAGCCTTACAACAACCTCAAGACCATATTCCACTGGGTGTCCAGCGCTGGCCTCGACCTGCTCCATTCCATGTTCATGTACGACCCGACCAAACGCGCAACAGCCAGCGAGTGTTTGAACAGCGAGTACTTCAAGCAACAGCCCCTACCATGCGAGCCGAGTCTGATGCCTTCGTTCCCGCAGCACAGAAACATCAAACGCAAGTCCACCTCTGCAGTGGCGCCCCATAAGGAAAAGCGCAACAAGTGATCACGCACTGTTTTATCGAATGTAACTGTTTTAGCCAACAACCAATACAGTATGTACGTGCCGTGCCGTATAGTTAATCAATAGCGCACCGAAAGAACCATATACTAGAAAAAGAGCGCACACACCAACCGAAACAGAATAAAGCGGAAAGAGCGCTCAATTTTGCAGCGCTTTTATGCGTTTGTCTAAAGCTTCGCAATTGCTCTTTATCAGCTCCATATTCTCGGCCAAGCCACTTTTAACCTGAATATTAGTACTAGAATGAACCTGGGTCCTACCGGAGTCTCACGCTTCGACGCACACCCAGTTAATCGCCGGTATGGATGGGCGTTTAACTGGAGGTAACGTTCAACTGGCGTTTAACTATATTTCAAATTATCTTCTGATTTTGCCTGTATTCAGTTAGGCGCCCGGCCCGGTGTTTGTGCGTTCGAAACCTGTCGAGGCGATGGAAGTAGTCGACACAAAGCCCAACCCAGGCCGTCGAAAGTCAGCAATGACAAGTAGATAAATGGGAACCAAAGCGGCGCTGTCTTGTACACGCCGACAGTAAAAGGGGAGGGTTGTTGTTAAGGAAGCTGCCGGACCTTGTGTCTCTTCCTGCTCCATAGCAGTTGGCTACTTCTAGTCCGAAAGCGCAAAGTTACAACAAGAGGGCATCCAAGCGTGAGACTCTGGTAATTGAGCCGAAGACAAAGAAGGGCTACCTCATTTAAAAGAGCAGCATCAGTGGCCATTGTTTTAACCAGCTGTTGCTGAACAGCATCTACCTGCGTGAGAGCACTGCTGAAGAGTATGGCTAAAATAAAAGTAGCAGTTTTTACTGCTTCCATCAGCCAACCAACCAACCCTGCTCGTGCAGTTGCTGCAACGCTTGCATTCTTGCCAGCATATCCGGGAGGACAGTGCAGTAAGAGTCGGACTTCTTCAGCAGCTCCAATGCTTCATTCACCTACATCATACATTAGAGCCGATCACTTTGCAAACAAAAACACGTGGAGAAGTACAGAGTTGGCCCGCCAAGACAACACAACAAAAAAATTAACCAGACTACAAAAACTAAGACACCTACTTTGTCGGCGTCAGACTGCTCCAGCTGTTCCTTTTTCTCATTCACTTGAGACAGTTTCTGGAGCAACGCACTCAACCTCGCGTCCAGCGCATCTACCTGATGACTATCCAACAACTGCACCTTCTGTTGCAACATCTCCAAAGCGTCAACCACGCTGCGAGATGAGGTGCTGCCACCAATCGCCGCCTAAACAGACCACACATGCATGAAGCCCAGATACACACGGCCCAACTGGCCCAATTCAATCTGAGAAACCACTAATATTTTTCAAAATTTGCCTCCACAATTGAGTTCATATGATTCTAACTCTTCAGCAAAGAGAACGGACCGGCCCGAATACGTCTTTACGTAGTGTCACTGCAGAAAACAGAACGCACCAGTTTTTCCACGTCACAGCCTAGCAACGACTCAAGTTTAGCCAGTCGGGACTCAAGCCTGCTGAGGACAGCTGCCTAAAACAACCGATTGAATCGAAACAAACAGAATTTGGATCAGACTCACTTTAGTATCGTTAGCGGCGCCCTCTTGAAGGCTAATTTCGTATGTTACAGTACTGTCACTAACTGATGCTTTCTCGACCGACTTGCCTGTCTTATCCGCCTTCAGACGGTCAATCGACTGGGTCAGCTTACTAAATATTCACATATTCGAGACCGAGCAATATCAGTTACAGAAGAGTGCAGGGCATCTCAAGACAGGGTGCCAAAACCAAACTGTTCTACTCAGATATGGACAGAATTTTGGTTAGAGGGGTAGCATTTGAAATCGTAATGGGGGTATCGTATCGGGGGCTGACGGAGTTGAGTGAGGGAATGGTAAATCGATTTCTTAGCTCATTCAACGATAAAGTAGGTCAAAATAGTCTATTTTAAGTTATGTAATTACACCAAATCCAAGCACAATTTTGATACTTTTCTATACAAAAATTCTAACAAGAAAACTGCTGAGGAGGTAGAGTCGGCCCGAAGGGTCACCTCCCCCTGCGATATCTGATTCAACTCAATAGTGGTTCAGCGACATAGCGTACCGAACCTAAACGCAACAACAGCAAATCTGCTGTCAATTTCTGTTATAGATGGACAGCGGCTGAACTGACGTGAGTAGGTTTAACTCGAACGAAAAAATGCAGACAAAAAGCTGATTCAAACTACGGGACAAGCGACTCTGGCTGTCCCCTGATCAGCCGTCAACAACCGCTTTCGGCCCCCCAACTATGCGACACCCTGCAAGTACGTTACTGAGTAACGGCTCCATGCGGATCGGAAAGATCAAACGATGCCTCTTGACCAAGCACTTGCTCCACCTGCAACTTTTTCAACTGCTGCTGCAAACCAGCTACGTCTGCCGGCGACAAACTGCTGATCACTTGATCGTCTTTATCGTCTTTCTCAGCTGTGGCCTGTAAATATCAATGGAGGACCGGCATAATCTGTGGGGTAATCTATGCTCCAGACGCGGGCTAGCATTTTGGCTGAGGTGGCAGCGATGGCTGAGTGGTAGGTGGCAAGCAATAAGTCCGATTTATTACTAAAATTTTCGTTAAAATATGTTAAAATAGGCTATTCCGAGCACATTTACGCCCATTCGAAGCTTACTTTTATCACAATCTTGTATATAAAACATTCGGTCTGCACTCATCCCACTAAGCCCAAACCCTCGAGAGGATTTTCCAATTTTCCTCAATTTCTCCGGCAAAGTAATTTTTAGCAACTTTTTCGAGTTTTTAGAATTTCAGACACTAAAATTGCTTTAATCGGCGGTAAAACAGCACTTTGTAGCTGTATTTCAGCCCAAATTAGTGACTTTTGACGATTTTTAGCGAAAAAATTGCTATTTTCGAGCGTTTTTAGTGCCCAATCCCATCCCTGGAATTTGGGCTCCGGCGCCAGACCCCCAACCCCCTCGCCGGATGACCATGTACAAACCCCTTCCAAAAAATTCCAAGCCGCTCAGCCCAACCTGGAAATGTGTTGCGTGGGCACTGAAAACTACGTACCTTGATCTGCTCTAGTTGCTGAGCCAGCTCGTTTATCTCATGATGAAGACGACTGAACTTCTGTTGGGGCGACTCGACAACCTCAGAACGATCTGTGCCCAACTGAAAGCAAACAGGCAAAGTACGTCTGCTCACAACCCAGTGGCATTACCACTTCCAGCACATAATGACCTCCGCCGTAACCCTTGCGACGACGTTTCACAAGGGCATCAGAGAAATCTGCAACAGTCCTACGCATACATGTAACAGGGGGTTCGGAAGGGGTCTGCCCCACCCGACTAAGACCAGACCCCACGACACAATTTTGCCGACCCCCTCTCCGATTTTTCCTGGCAAGTAATGATTGCGATTTCTTAGAATGTCAGATACTAAATTGCTAAAATTGCCTTCAAAACAGCACATTTTAGCTCTATTTGAGACCAAATTAGCGATTTTTAGACGAAAATTGCGATTTTTTTGCGTTTTTGAGCGTTTTTAGTCCCCAACCCCTACCACTGGAATTTGAGCTCAGCCCCCAACCCCTTTCGGCGGATGACCTGTTACTTGTATGGTCTTAAGATATGGTAGCAGTAAGTAGCATTTTTCCAATATATGCTTCTTTTTCTTCCTTTCTCCAGCAATTACACAGTGTAGGCAAAAAACGTCACATCGATTTTTAGGGCTATACTCAAACGATTTCTCAGTCAGTTCTTTATCGATTTCGCTTAATTTTTCAACATTTATTAAAAAATTCTTTTGGTGCATGTTGTGAAAATTAGTGGAGCGAAAAGTAAAGCCAGTACAAAATTCAGGACGAAACCAAAGTCTACATCCAAACTGATGCCTATTTCATAAAAAACGAAAATCGGACATTTCCTATTCGTTTCAAACAGAAAAAACAGCGCCCGAGCGAGCCTAAGAGGCCAAACTTAACCGGGCTAAATCTGGATTTTGAGAAACACAAATTCCCCATGATTTGCTTCAAAATTCCACTTTTGCCAGATCAATTCAAAATTCGCTGACTCTACAGTTTGTGCTTACAGACATTTTGTTAGAAAAAGCTCGTTTAAAATCAGTAAGTCCAGTCACCTACCAACTTGATCGGCGTTTACAGTTTTTCCTTTGAATTTATTGTAAGCAGCATCCACATCTAGATGAATGCGTTCAATGTGTTCGCTGTCAAACGCCTCCTAGAATAAAAACAGCCATCGGTGCTGAACTTCTGTCACACCGACATCACTGCACTAACTGACCCTGGCGTCTCTGGCTGCGTCTTGATCAGCTTCGGGAAGATCCCCCGTTTCGAAAACATCCTCTTTCTGAGACATGTCTTGCACGCCTTCTTTAAATTACAACCCTGCAACTATGGTTTCGTATGTCTCTGCGTAGTAGAGCGTATCTCAAGAAATGGAAACGTTTCTAAGGGAGAGGACACTCTCTCGAATGGAACGGAATAAACATGATAATCGTTAGAATGGAACCGAAATGACTGAAACGGCTAATTAGACGGGTTTGTTCCGGTTTCCTCCTTTCTGGATTCCTATTTTCAGGATTCCTCCTTTCCGGATTCCTCCCTTTTAAAATTTTAATATAATTTGGTGAGCTGTAATCGATATTATTACAGCAATCAAGTTTTGCGTCGTTTTAAAACTAAAATTTGCAAAAATCGCGAAATATGACGTTTTTTTGAAAATTTAAAATAGAAGGGGAAACATAGGAACCGATGGATTTGGCTGAAACTTCCTGAATGTGGTATTCATGACCGCTGGAATCGATTCTGACACTTCCCGACCCTGACAACCTACCCTGATACCGTAATTCGGCTCCCAAAAAGTGAGGTTGTCAAGCTCTGTCATATGAGATTGAGCAGTTATAAGCATCCGCAATCACTTTTTAGGTGATGGCGAACGCCTACCATTGCAACACTGCTACTTCTGACATGCAAATTCGGAAATTCTGTGTTCGAGTACAAACCCGTTTTTCTTGAAGCTGTACCAACCCTTATTGGAAGCCGAATTACGGTATCAGATCAGGGTGGTGTTCAAGGACGGGAAGTGTCAGAATCGATTCCAGCTGTCATAAATACCCCATACAGGAAGTATCAGCCAAATCCGTCGGTCTGCCTATTTTCTCCCTTCCATGTGAAATTTTCAAAAAACGCCATTTTTCGCGATTTCTGAAAATTTTGACCGGCCATATCTCTGGAACGCTTTGATCTAGAAGCGTCATAAAAGCATCATTGGAGTCGCCAGAGACTCTGGATTCGAACTCTGCAGTCATCTCATTTTCTTCGCAATTAGGGAAAAAGTTCATTTTACGTTGCGCAAATTAGTGTTCATAGCAAACGTAGCGCAGATTAGGATAATATCTGTTTAATGTTTTTAATAATCATAATTAATTGTAAATTAACAATTTTTATCGATAAATAATATCGATTATCGATTATTTTTTGGCAAAATTCCGAAATTTCAAAATTGTCCACAATGGTGATGTTAAATATAGGTACCATTTGATAGCCCTTCGCCTGACGAGTCTAATGATCACTACATCAGCATAGGGCACGCCAGGCCTGTTTTGCCAAAATATAGATAGAGCCGCCAACGAACTGGAGGCGTAGCTATTCACTCAAACTGTAGCCTAAATCTTTAACAAATATGACCGAATGCGGTATAAAACAACTGCTTTTGACTTCTAAATTATTGTTTTACACACTAAAAGACCAGCACATACACACATACACAACCAATTACTAGATGCTACCTCAGCTCAGATGGGTAAGGGCGGGTGCGCCATGGACGACTAAAAACTACTGGACTGATCGCGCTCCCGACCGCTATTACATGATGAAGGAATGTGTGATTCGGAGTGTTTGTATTATCGAGTTGTTGAGCGGTTGTGTACGTTTGGGAGTGTGTCTGTTGTGTTGTATTGTGCGGCAGACTTACTAGTAAAGACCTCCACTTCTCTTTCATTGGTGCCGAAGAGACCCTGGGAGATGTTATGTTCGATTTTTGAGGTGTCTTTTCGACTCCATGCTGTGCCCGCAGACTGGCTTAGAGCGTACATTGTGCCTATCTATAAAAAAGGTGACGCTTCTGATCCTGCAAATTATCGTCCTGTGTCTTTAACGTCCGTAGCGTGCAAGATAATGGAAATGTGCATTAATGACGTCTTGTTACACTTTCTAGTGGAGCGAAATTTAGTCACCAAAGCCCAACACGGCTTTTTAAAACGTCATTCTACCTGTACGCAACTACTAGAGTGTATCAACAGGGTTGTATAATTAACAGTTAAAAATTCAGACCTGTTATTAACAGTGTTAATAACGTTAATAACAGTGTTATTAACATAAAAACCTGTTGAAAATTCAAAAACGCCTGAATTTGCTCCAGCAGCATGGCAAAAGCCTAGTAAACACTATTTCATGGCCATAAGCTAATCATTTAAAAGGGTATTGCAGTTTTATATAGGAACATAACAGTGCAACAGCATTATGAAAACAGTGAATCATTCACTGGTCTGTAACGGACTGAAAAGACCAGATTCCGAATCACTCTCATGGCTACTTTCATTCACCGAATCTAAGCCATCATCATCTTCTAGGTCCGACAGCACCGAACTAATACCTTAGCAATTGCCTAAAATAGTAACTAGCATAAAAGTGGTCTTAAATTTTTACTAAAACACTTTCAATTTTTTTGGTCTGAAGCATGTTTAAAATACTAGGCTTCCACTGGCAAGAACATCACAAATACAATGTAACTACGCAGAAAGAAGGGTAAAGGTAAGTTTGGTCACCCGAAAACAAAGTGACCGCACTTGTCTTGTCGTAGGCCTGCCTAGCGCTTACCTAAGCCTAAGCCAGAACCTAAGCCTAAGCCTAAGCCAGAACCTAAGCCCTAGCCTGAGCCTAAGCCTAATCCGAAAGCAGTGGTTGAATTTCGGGTGACCAAACTAACCTTTACCGACTGAAGAGTGAAAATACGCAACCTTTTTATAGTGGTGGATGCAAAAAAGATAGCCACTGCGAAGTCAATGTCACTTCACTTAACGTTACTTAGGCCTACTTCCAAAAATAGGAAAACGTAAACACAAAGTCTGCTGGTCTTAGTTGCAGTGTTTCGATGAATGGATTGGATTGTCCAGGCGGGGCCGTCGTAACCCCTGCGTTAGGCCACACTGCGGGCCCATCACGCACACCCATATCATCCTGCCCTTCCTTCGCTGCCTTCGCTACTAGCCTAAACACATGCTCGGTGTCAGTCTGGTCGGGCCTCAGTGGTAGCTGTCCCCGTTCCATATGTCCCAACACATGCGTGGTTGCTATTGTAGCTTTCGGGTGCAATGGCAGCTCCAGTCGGTTCCCATTTACCTACTCGCTGTCACCAGCTTTCCGTAGCCTGGGTTGGGCTTTGTGCCGACGACCAACTCTTTGCGGCAAGAAACTTGCCGCGCCGAGAGGATGAGCGCACGATGTTGCGCACAGTGGCTATGCGGCCTAAACCACTACACCAACTGTGCCGGCTAGTTGCAGTGTTACTTGACGCGACGGTCTGACAAAGTTCACATGTGTTTACTATACTAAGTTTGTAGTCAGACTGTTGAAGGTCTCAATAACTAGCAGAAGTACAGTAAATAATCATTCTATGAAGCGCTGGATGCATCCCGAGTTGCAGGAAGCTTAAAATAATTTTTTACACTAATTCGAATTATTTACAAGCCTCATGTTAATAACGTGTTATTAACGTGTTAATAACACGTGTTAATAACGTGTTTTTAACAGCTACCCAACCCTGTGTATCAATGACTGGTCAAAATTTGTCAACCGTGCTGAGACTATTGATGTCATTTATTTGGATTTCGCGAAAGCATTCGACTCTGTATGCCACGCCAAACTAATACATAAATTGCGTGGTTATGGCATTGCTGGCGATCTGTTGCTCTGGATTTCTGCTTTTCTGCGTGGTCGCTCTCAATGCGTTGTGGTAGGAAATGCCAAGTCTGAATACCGTAATGTTCTGTCTGGCACCCCGCAGGGTAGTATACTTGGTCCATGTTTGTTTCTACTGTATGTTAACGACATTCCTGACTTGGTTCATGGTTCCGGTTTCTGTAAAATGTACGCTGATGACATTAAGTTGTATTGTCCTTCGAGTGAGGCAGCCTTCATGCAGCTGTCCTTGCAGCGTATTTTAGACTGGTCAGCAACTTGGCAACTATCACTTTCAGTGTCAAAATGTATTGTACTGTACTTGTGCTCCCAGAATCCTAAACACGTGTATCTGTTAAATGGGACACCACTTGTTGGCGAGGAAAAATGTAGAGATCTCGGAATTACTGTAACGGCAGACCTGAAATTTTCTGTGTATTGCAACGAACAAGTACTCAAAGCGTACAGAGTCATGAATATGATATTCAGATGCTTTTTTACGAACTGTCGGTTGTCTCTTATTCGTGCTTACAAAGCGTATGTGCGCCCATTGCTGGAATACTGTTCCCCTGTGTGGTCACCGTATTTAAGAAAGGACGTGGATTTGATTGAAAAGGTTCAACGGTATTTTACTAGAAGACTCCTAGCTCGTTGCGGCTTACCTCCTCGCCCGTATCTAGAACGATTAGATTTGTTTGAGTTAGAGCCATTACAGGTCAGACGGTTGAGATGTGATTTGATTACTACATATGCAATTGTCCATGGTTTTGTTGACGTGTCTTTTGCCGATTTTTTCTCTTTCGCTCCTTTAGTGACATTACGCGGACACCCTTTAAAGTTGTATATGAATCACAGTCGAGTAGATTTTGTAAAGCATTCTTTTTGTAACCGTGTTGTAGACGTCTGGAACGCTCTAGATGCTTCTGTGATTGCGTCTTCTTCTGTATCGTGTTTTCGTGCCAAAATAACCATGCCATTTTTATTGCGTTTCTGTGACTTTAACCGATATATTAATGAATAGGGTATCTGTAAGTGCTACGCCTGGGTACTCTCTCTCGTATCACTCTTCCTCTGTTTCTGGACTGATTGATACTGAATAAACTGAAACTGAACTGAAACTGGAGACCACCTTCATTCCGTTCTACTACGAAGTTCAAGTTCTACTACTCAGTTTCTCCCGTTTCCACATCTCAAGATCAAGCTTGCTTTGGATCGTGATCATCAGGCACAGATGTGGCCACCAGTTGATGCTCACATGTCCACTACATTTCGTGACTGCCACCGACTTCTACAAGAACAAAACCAGCGTGATCGCGAGCAGTATCGGCGATGGCAGCTCGAACGTCAGCAGCGTTACCACGAATGGCAGATGGAACAACAACGACTGCAGCTCGAACAACAACGACGTGTTCAAGAGTGGCAGCTCGAACAACAACGACGTGAACGAGAGCGGCAAATCGAACAACAGCGGCGTGATGTCTACATGGATCGTCTGCTCGCTCAGTACCTGGCTCAATCCCGAAAGACTCCTGTGGAAAAGGAAGCAGCTTCATGTTCTGGCACTTCGGGTGTCCAAGTCGGCTCATTAAACACTCCCTTCACTGGGTTAATGGTCGATGCTCAAGTGGTAGTGAAACAAGCCGTGGGGAAGACAGAGGAGTGGAAAGAGGCGGCGAAAGAAGTCGAGGATGACGCGCAGTTAGTTGATGGAGCTCCAGATGTTCTTTCTTTGGCGGGAAGCCGTTCTCAATTCGTTTCTCTTGATGTTGTGCACAAAGCACCCTCTCAATGCGCATTTCTTTTGGCACACGCGGAAGAACCCGACGTTGTGGCCTCTGCCGACACTACAGATTCGGCTATATTTGTGGGTACCCGTCAGCGCGTCCAAGATGATTCAGTTCTTGCTAGTTCAGTTTGCTCAGTGGCTAAGAGAGAGAAAAGAAAGAGAAGAAAGAGGATAAGGAGAAGAAAGAAAGAAGAAGAAGAAGGGGAAGAAAAGAAAGAGAAGGAGAAAGATAAAGAGAAAGAGGAGGAAAAGGAAGATGAGAAAGGAAGAAGAAGGATGTTTTGGGTAGAAGGAGAAAAGATGATGAGGAAAAGGAAAGTGGAGAGAAAGAAAGTGCTGAGAAGTAAGAGAGTATTGAGAAGTAAGAGGATGAGAAGAAAAGGCATGATGAGGAGCAAGGTGTTGAGAAGAAAGTGGAAGGTGAAGAAGAGAAAGAGGATGATGAGGGTTCAGAGAAGGAGGAGAAAAAGGAAAGTGAGAGGAGGAAGAAAGAGAGTGAAAAGAAGGAAGAAGAGAAGGATGAAGAGAATGTTGGGAGTAAGGAGAAAGAGAAGAAGAAGGCAGATGGAAAGAATGGCAGTTCGTTTGGGTTCGATTCATAGCAGATGCAATCGCGTTTTCCCGTTGACAAGTCGTCAGGTCAAGACAAAGGCACGGAAAGGCCGAAACGTGGCGCGTAAGCGATCGGGTCAGCACGGCGTCAGTGCAGAGCAGGTTTCCGGAGATTCCGAGCCAACAGAGGCCGAGCAGTTCCCCCAGTTCGTTTCCCCGATTGTCAGGCACAGCGGCGGCCAGTCGACACTCGTTGAAAGGGGAGTGATGAAGGAATGTGTGATTCGGAGTGTTTGTATTATCGAGTTGTTGAGCGGTTGTGTACGTTTGGGAGTGTGTCTGTTGTGTTGTATTGTGCGGCAGACTTACTAGTAAAGACCTCCACTTCTCTTTCAATACATAGGGTAACTTTATAAGTCCATATCTTTGCAACCGTCCGACCTACAAACAATATAAATACATCTTTAGAATCCTCACGGTATCAGTAATCGAACGCAGGGCTCAAATCGCTTCTAAACCCACTACGAAAAAAGTATATTTTTTCCATCGCGCAAATTAGGATTGACAGTCAATGTTGCGCAGATTCGGTTGAACCACAGTACAGAGCTAGGCCCCTTCTACAACTTTGCGAAAAAATCAACTGACCTAATCTTGGAAAAACCGGGATTACAGTGTCAGAGTCAATTTTTCAGGGTTTTTATGCATCATAATCGATGTAAAACTAAATTTTGCACGATACTTGCGAGTTTGGGCCAAATCGGTTGAGTTGGGTCCGAGTTATTTCAATCAAATAAGCATGCAGTAATGCTGCAATTTTATAAAAATTGCTGTTAAGAATGGACAGTGTGAAATGGAAACTTGCGCTGAAACCGAAAACCGTTTGAGAAACCACTTATTTATCACACTTTATGTTCTGATTTCGAAGTACAGGAACAGATCATCTCTTCTTGCTGAACTAAACAGAAATCGTCTTGCTTCCGGCGAAATTTCAATTTTTCACAAAAACAACTGTCACAATCGGCATCAGCATAAAAAATTAACAATTGTCAAAATTTATCGAAAATTTTTTTCGTCCAACACTTCCAGAGCCAATTTCGACCTAATGGCACGCGACGATTGTCTCCAAATTTTCTGTGTACGTTGCGGGTTTGGTAGGCAAAATAATATAAAAAACCTACGTCTGTCCCATCACCCCAAGGTGCAAAAGTGAGGTCAATGTCTTGGTCAGTAAGCAAAAAAATGGCGTTCGACCGCATTTTTTTTGTCAAAAACAGCGGTACGGAGATATTGAAGCGAATTTTAAATACAATTTTTGAAATCTGCATGTCATTGCGGATCTATTGGTGTAGTGAATGCCAACCTAGCACAAATTCTAAGTGTATAACGCTGGTCTGAAGTGGACACCTGAATTTTAGATTTTTGGCTCAACCACCCCACCCCTACTTTGGAAGGGCCCCCTGGCGCTCTCTGTGGTCCAGTGGGGCTCATACTTTGGGCTTCGTAGTTTTTTGACACATACTTATATAGTATATGTAAAAATGAGCAAAATCGGTGATGTGACCTAGACCAGTTTGGGGAGGCTCCCTTACCAGATCCTGAATCCTCTCAGAAATTGCGTCTTAAAAAATAGAACAGGGCCGCGACCAAGAGGCGAAGAGGAGAGGGTTTGCCAGCCGGGTGGGTTCAGGGGAGTAGGGCGTGAGGGCTGGCGGTGAATGAGTTTAGCTTTTTTGGCTAGAGGAAAGGGTAACCCCTAATCACTCTAGTACACGTACGTGGAAAATTGATCGGATTATAGCACAGTACAAGCAAGTCAGCGGTACATGCGACGTAAACGATCACAAAAATATATCTGCAGATTAGTTTTCATTCTTCTGACACAATAAGTTTAGCCTGTCCAATTCGGGGTAAATATCCAAAGGTGCTGGGTTCGATTCCCAGCTGCGCTCTTGCACATGCCTAACTTTTTAACCTTTCTTTCTATTTAGCAATACCAGTCCGACATGGGCTGAGGTGAGGTCATTGGTCCGCTCCCCAATGTTTGTCTGGCTTGTCAAGGGTCTAGTTAAGGTGTTTGTTTGGCATCGGCGTGTAGCATAGTAGTTAGTGCATTGGACCGGAAATCTAAAGGTGCTGGGTTTGATTCCCAGCTACGCTCTTGCACATGCTAACTTTTTCACCTTTCTTTCTATCTAAATAGGTTGTCAGCGGTCTCCATCATTTGCCCATTTGTTGCTAAGCACGCACACACAATAAAACCACAAGTTTATGAGAACAAAATGGTCACTTGATTTGGTTGTTTGTCAATACATCGACCACTCGCTAGACACGCGCCAAAGGCCAAGAGGAAAACATCACAGTCAGAGTAGCTTGCCTGCCAGAAATCTCGAAGAGTTTCGATTATGACACAAGAGTTCGGCACATACAGTACGTATACGGCTGCTAACAAGCGATATATCACTTTTACATTTTAAGAACCAGCGGTGCGTAGACGACACTTAGACAATTGAACGTTTGTACTCGTATACGACTGCTAATCATCATAGCGATCGACCGGAATTCCGATTCCGACTAAACTAGCGTTTCCGGTCCGGTTCCGGTGCTGAGGGGTGCGGAACCTTTCGATTTTTTATTCTTTTTAGAAGAAAACCTGTGAAATCCTAGGATAATAAATAGTGCATAGGTGATGATAAGATAAAAGTCAGTCATCTTTTATGAGCAGTAAGGTTAGGAAGAAGAGAAACCAGTCTGGTCTGATCATGTACTGTAGGTTAGTTACTGGCGGCCTTTCTCTCAGCTCGTCTTTGTATCTTGGCCATGAAGGCATCGTACCGTTGAATGAACTGTCGCACAATAGCAGGTTTCCTGACGGAGTTGGTCTGGGGGTAGAGGTAGTCGATGATGATGCGGTGGATGAGCAGAAAGTGCGTTTGAGTGTAGATGCTGTGCAGCCGGTGCTCTCTCAGTTGACAGGTGAGCACGTCCACGTACAGCAACTGACGTTCGGACAGCAGTTCCAAGGCCAGCATTACGGCAATGAAGACAGAGGCGCGTCCCACACCGCTTTGACTGTGCACCACGATTGGCGCTGCGGCGCCGGTTTCTCTGTTGCGGCCCCACTTCTCCTTCCTGCGGATGTGATTGACCACGTGCACAATGGCGTTGGTTGATTCTGGAGCCACGTCTCTTGGCCAGTCGGTTATCTGCAACAGATTTGTATGAGAGAGAAAGTCCAGGAGAACCTACGTACCTGAACGTGGAGCAACCTGAAGCTGCCGGTGTCTGTGGTCACCACCAAACTTCGAACAATAACAGACTCCCATTGTTCAGTGGTGTCCTCGTTTAGAACGGAGATTGTTTTGCGGCTGCGGCTACTCGACCAGAGAGAGCGACGGATGTGTTTGGTTTTGCCTTTGACCATGGGCAAGTATTCGCTGCACTCGGTGGCTTCGCAGACCATCACCACCAATTGCACTCCGAGCTCACTGATCATGCGCCAGAAATCGTAAGTGGTGTTTTCCATCGGGCCCTGCGCACAGATGAAGTGAAATTCCGAGCCCTCATATCTGACGTGCGAGGCGTGAATGTAGAAATTTGAATCCTTCTCTATTCTCACTCTGGTCGAATCTAGGCAAGCTACGTCTGAAAGGGAAGTCTGCGGTACGCCAATAGTGTAGAGTCAGGTATGTTACGCACCTTTGAATCTGTTTTTATTGAGGTTGATTTCAAAAGCGTTGGTAGTGAACTTGCGCGGTTTATAGTGGTGAACATGGAAGAACGATTCGCGCAGTCGATGCAGTGACTGACAGGTCAAGTTGACAAATCTGCAGGCTCGGTCGTTGTGAATCTTCGGCTTCGGTTCTATCCTTGTCACATCGGCTGCCACTTCTGCCATCTCCTCGTCCAGCTCTTCAGTCACTAATCGTCGCTCACTTCTGGCCTCATACTCTGAGTCTGCAGTGGAATCAAATGGGCACGCCGGCTCGTCAACCCAGTTCTCGTCGCTGTCTACATCTGAACTGAGCGCGTCTGAAACAATAAAACAGAAGAAAACCGTTTCTGCCACCTGGCATAACTTACCGAACTCCTTTGCGGATGACAGGTCCTGATAAGTAACTCGATGCTTAAAGGGACCGGGAATTTTGTGAAGAAACTGTCTCACACCACCTCTGGACCTGGGATAAATCCGTTCTCTGCGTTGAGCCGGTCGTTTTCTTGTGGGCTGATTCGGTGCGCCGAACATGTATTGTGGCGAGTTGTACTTGGCATCAGGCGGCTGCCCTGCAGCCCAGGACTCCGCTGCTCTGTGCACATCTGATTCTGCTGCTCCCAACTTCTTGTCTCTGCAGGGCGACCACTTGAGCATTGCAGACCACCTACGAAACTACGTAACAACACAACACAATAAAAGGTCCATTTTGCGACATTCTCTAAATCAGTTTGTAAAGGCGCAAACGTTCATATCTAGGAACAGTCAAATACAACTTACAGTCATCGGCAACAAGTTTGACTGAGCTGCTCGCTATTTCTAGAGGAATATTGTTTACATAGAATAAGAAAAGTTGTGGTCCAACGCCTTGGGGAACATCTGAACTTACTATCTGACTCGTTGAAAGCGCTTTTTCTACTCTAACTTTTTGACTTCGGTTTGGAAGAAAACCAGTAATCAAATTGAGAAGCCGGCCATCTAAACCGTAACTT
>JASANB010006629.1:0-11311 GCA_030248155.1 Sabatieria punctata
GAATGGATTTTGGGTTATGTCTGGTCTACTCAATTGTAATTTGCCTATTGTAACTGTGTTTAGTTAGAAAATATGCACAAGAATACATTGCATAATATAGTGCCAGGCAGGCCAGCACAAAAAGTTATCCTCACTCAGCAGACAAAAGAAAAGAATGGCTTGTATTTTCAAGTCAAACAACCAACAATAAATACACTTTCTTTCTCTCACTCATCCCATTACAGTCTCATCTCTCAGCCTTCAACTCCAGTTCAAACAGACAAAAACCAGTGCCAATAGCCAGTAAATCAGAGGGCAAATATTAGTTCTTTGCGCTGCATTGTCATCAGGAGTGGTGGTCGTGGTCGTACTGGAGACAGTTGAAGAGGAACTAGAGCCGGGTCTGGGAAGATAAAGACTAGTCGCCTTCTCAGCGCACGAATCCAGCGTCGTTTTCTTGAAGTGCTCACACAGTGTGTCCTTGCGCCAGCAAACACAGCTCTCCAGCGGTTTTCCTGCTTCACTCCGGAACACTTCGGCTAGTAGGGCAGCGCATTCGTCGGAACATTTGCCAGGGCTTGAGTTTTCACACTTCATTTCGTAGACGTCTTTGGCTGACTGACACCGGTTGGTATCGGCCGAACAGACATCTCGCGCTAGGACGCAATGCATCGGAGTTTCAGTGGGCACCAGACTGAAAAGTTTTTCAATTTTGCACATTTTGCAGGTTTTTTTCGCATTTTTGCACGGTACGCAGTGGTTCAACTGGAGAGCGAAGCTGAAGCTTCTTAATATATGACCATAGAATTGATGTTCTTTGCAGAATTTGTAAGTTTTTCCAGGTTTTTACAAGTTGTGTATGTTTTTCGCAATTTTCTTCACATTTTACTTTAACTCATTTCTATGGGACACGGAAAGGATATGCAATGGAAAATGTCCTTTTTAGCTTTTATCATTACTTTCCACGGTTTCAGATTATTTCGTAATTTTTCTTACACACTACAGTTACATTAACAGCACCGACAATTGATGCTACACTGAAAATTGGCGGGGAGTCATTAAACTGCTAGAGATTCGTTTACCAATTTTTAAGCATACTTTTTAAAATTTGATTAAACGTTCTCAACTCTTCACGTTCTTACATTTTTGAATTTATCGAAACTTCGGTATTTAAATTAACTGAACTACTACCGAAGCACTTTCGCTATTGTTTCACACTGTACATATTTTTGCAAGCTTATTTTCACATTTCTTTCTCAATTTCGTGCAAATCTCTCACTTACTTGCAATGTTTCATCTCAAATTCGACCGAATTCATACACGACAGGTCAGTCATGAGCAATTTCCGTCCCAAACTGATTTGAAACAAGTTCAACACGGCCGTTTTGCACTGAACCTGACAGGTTCCAGTGGTGCAGGTGGAATGGAGATAAATAATTCTGTGCAGACACTCCGTATTAGCGTGGCACGCATCTTTGGCTTTGAGACAATCGGCGCTGGGGGCATTTGTCTGGCCTCGGATCAGGGGTAATAAAATGCCCAGCAGACAAATGCAGGGGGAAAACATGGGGTGAAATTTTAGCTGACGGTAGGGGCCGGAATATTCGTGAGCGGCCGACCGACCGACTATTTGCTTTCAGTCAATTTGGGGCGACTAGTAGAGGCGGCCTGAACAAACAGACGCTCCTAAGGCAACCTGGAGTGGTGTAGCCGAAATAAAAACCCACTCTCACGCACTTCTGAAGACGCTTTTCCGCTTTCACCTGCCTGCTGGCTGCTGAGTCAAATCCGGAATGCGGTGACAGGACAGTTTTGGACCGCAGCTGTGCACAGTGCGTTGCAGAATCATGAAATTCAATTGCTGACGTATGCATGTTTGTACAAACGATGATTTGGCGAAACCAGAAACAGAAATAATATTGATTTTGTGACGCTGTTTATTAATTTCCAATCGCACGCTCCGAACAGTTGGGGAATTAACGCCATATGTGGATTTGACGATACAGATGCGTAGGATATTTAAGTTCAAATTTGAGGTCTAAAAATTCGGGTCAGTCAGTTCGTTTCGGAAGCGCATAACTAAAGGCTACAGAGAGCTAACAGGCTAGGACTTGGCCAAAACAATCTATTAACAAACAATAATAATCGTGCCAAGAATCTTTTCATTCGGTTGAAAATTGACGGAGTGGCGGCCATTTGAAATTATTCAGAAAACTCAAAAAAGGCCAAGCGGATGGATGGATGGATTGTCGTAGCCCCTGCGTTAGGTCACACTGCGGGCCCATCACGCACACCCACATCCTGCCCTTCCTTCACTACTAGCCTAAAAACAAGCTCGGTGTCAGTCTGGGCGGGTCTCAGTGTTAGGCTGTCCCCGTTCCAATACGTCCCAACATGTGTGGGTGGATGCTATTGTAGGTTTAGGTGCTTAGGCAGCTCCAGTCGGTTCCCATTTACCTACCTACTCGCTGTCACCAGCTTTCGGTGGGCCGGGGCTTTGTGCCGACCACCAACTCTTTGCGGCAAGAAACTTGCCCCGCCGAGTGGATGAACACACGAGCACGCGCACAGTGGCTTTGCGGCCTAAACCACTACACCAACTATGCCGGCACGGCCAGACGTATGTACAACGAGCACTGTACGTACGTAGATATGTATTTCTTGCAACAGTTTTAGATTTTGTGCTTTGATACCAAATTTAGAAGGGCGTAAATTCATTAGAAACCAATCTGTTTGAAAAAGAGTGAACGAAAAAATGCCAACCCGTCTTGTTTATGTTTCAAATAATGATTACCATGAACAGAAAACTACCGATAAATTCACTCGGTCCTTCTTACGTATACTACCTTTCTATTGCTAATTTATTTAGCTTCTCTACTCAAAACGCTCAACAATTTCCTTGCTGGTATATTTTGTTTCAACCTAAACCACAAGAGTGACGTTTTATCAGAGACTTGGCTTGCAGTATCGACAGTCTTCGTTTGTTGCACAGCCCGGTCCCTTGCCAAACGGCTGGATGCACATGTAAGGGTAGTAGCAACCGCACAGAGTGCTCCATTCGTCTGTACCGGTCGCACGAGAAGCGCACTTTTGCGCGTATTTGCAGTCTGTAAACAGTTATCACTATTTTATTTATAGACTTAGCTTTTTGTACGACGTCAAAGAATCTGTTTGTTTAATAGGTCTGTCTACTATTTTGAGGTATATTTTCTAACTAAACTCACAAGGCATGTCAGCGGCAAAGACTGCAAAAATAGAGGCGAAGACAAACAAAAGACAGAGGACACTCTTCATATTCGCAACTATGTAGTAGACTAGGTTTGTATGTATGGCAGGGAAGGAAGACCGATAGACTGTCATAAGAAGACTGTCAACAGTTCAGTACCATCTGTTGCATAATCGGCTTGGGATTATCTCCTAGATATATGTGTGTGTTAAGCCTGTAAGAAGTGTATTATCTGAGGAATGTCAGTATCAGCTGAATTTCATGCAGTTTAACTTAGCTAATGCAGTAAGACACTTAGTACTGGAGAGTTCCACTTATAAGACCACCATACCTAGTTAGATTAGACGATCATAGTCTTCTAATAAGTGGTCAGAAAACTGGATTCATTTCATAGGCACCCATTTTCCAGTTAAAACACCATGGTCTTAGTTAAACTGGCGAATTTTAACACGCGAACAAATGTTTTTATATGAACAAAAGCTGTTTATGGTTAGAAAACAAAGGCAGAAGTATATTTGAATGTAAAATATGATATAATGGTCTTTGTTTTCAACACAGCACCTGTTATGCCACAACACTATATTTCTTTGTAAAATTTTAGAGAAAACTTTACAAGTCAACCATAGAGTGGTCAGGCATGTCTGTTGAATTTTGGTAAAAATTTGGGCATTTTCCAGTTATAAGAATAAGACTAGGTCTAATAGTGGAAAAATCTAGTAAGTGCCGATACCAGCACGTTAGAGGATTACACTTCTATGAGTACTCTACACGGCTTAGTGCCTGATCATGCCCTTGTTTGGGGGCTTGCCGTGACAACAGCAGTACTCAACTCATTTAATGAAAAATTGGCATGCCTACATACAGGTGTTCTGCATGAAGCTTCTACACGCAACTGCCTGTTTCTATTCCCCCAATCTCTATAAAGCTCTCTAGTAGAGATGTACATGGGCCGGGTCTGGCCCCAAAAAGGTGTCCGTGCATATCTCTAGCCTAGTCCTTGTTTCACCATGGACGCAAATACGACTGTCTTAACCAGTACTGACCTAGCAGCTGGTTGCATCCTGATGGTGGCAGGTTACGTGTCCCTGTTCTTTTATGGTTGTGTGGCGATTCCGCTGTACAAACTGTCTCAGAAAGTGGGGCCGCTTAGAGTGTTGTTCAGTGAAGCTGTGGCTAATATGTTGCTATTTGTTCAGTTTGGAATTTGGCCAGGTTGTTGAATCATACAAATTGCAAATTTTTAGTGAAAAAACCTGCGTTTTTTATGTTCATTTGTTATTCCTGTTAAATTCAGAAGTTTTGGATTAAGAATCTTAAAATAGAACACGGATTCAATTGTTGAACATTGATTGCAATTTTTTAGGCTTCCTGATCCTTCTACGGTTCGACCCTTTAGGAAAACGGTCGCGACCTTTTATAGGCCTGTGGAATGATTTCACCTGGTTTGCAATGACGTCACACTACCCTCTGAACGCATTCATGCGAATGGGGGCTGTTGTTTTCCCGGTCTGGGCCAAAAAGAATTTCAAACAGTACTCCTATGTCATGATCGGCTTACTGTGGGGGGCCAGTGCCGTATGGGCCATCTATTTGCGCTTCTCAAGCTGGTGGTCCAGTTTTCACTATGAAGCATTACAGGTATTTGTAAATAAATCGAACAATCTGCTTTCATCTATCCTCTTCCTCGTCCTCTTCCTCTTCCTCTTCCTCTTTGGTATGTCCGGGGATCGTTATCCGACCAGCTTGCCGTCAGCTGGGCGGCGGGCTACCTATGTACATGTATCACATCCTACGCTCTATGCCTAAATGCTAGGAGCTGTGGCTCGGTGTCCAGCTACAGACATACCAACCACCCTTTCCTCTTTTGAGTGAGGATGTAGTTGATCTTCTGGTCTTCTTGGCGCATGGTGAGCTTCGATGGCTGTACTTGGCGTTTGGGTTGAGACGCATTGACGCTTGCACTTCCATCTGCTCCAATCTGCGGCTTGTTGGCATGCACACCAAAGTGATACGACTCTATCAGGATCAGCTTGAGGGATGCGCCAGAGAGATTCGACCATGTCTGCGATCTGGCCATCAACCCTTGACTTCGCAACCCTGCTGAATGGTGGTCCAACCTCCAGCTTGTTCGCTTTCAATGCTGGGAAACGTTGCACCTCAGGAACCGGCCGGGCCTTGGCTTCCTGACAGGCAGCAGAAAACCGGCGTTGCATAAACCGGTGGCAGCTGAGAGGAGAGAGTTCCTTGCCATCGGTTCTTCCATCTACGCTCCCGAACTGGTCTTGGCATCCACTTCTTGGCACGTTGCAGGCCCGTTTGTAGTGTTCCTTCTCCTGGCTAGCACAGGAATAACCGGCAGTGTTGCTGGATGGAGGCTCGAGCTCCTTGTCCTGGTACAGCGCAGCAAGAATGGCAACAGCTATCACGGCTCTGTCTTTTGTGCTCACAAGTTGTGTGGATGTTGACACATCCACCATCGGCGTCAACGATATGCAGCTCTGTGTCACTCGAGTGGTAGCGTCAGCTTCTTCTGCTTGAGGCGTGGCCATGTCTGCGGTGTTCCTTCCCTCTGTGGGTATTCAGGTTTTACCCAAACGACCATGTCGGCAGGTGTAGTGATGGTTCCGTACTATCCACAGTACAGATGATCATACATGTAACAGGGGGGTCTGGGGGGTCTGCCCCCACCCGACTTAGGCCAGACCCCACGGATGGCCCCCCAAGACGATTTCACCGACCCCCTCCTCCGATTTTTCTGGCAAGTAAATTTTCGAGCAAATTTTTGCAATTTTTTGCAATTTCACACACAAAAATTGCCAAAATCGCCTGCAAAACAGCATTTTTTAGCTGTATTTCAGCCCAAATTAGCGATTTTTGGCAATTTTTAGCCAAAAAATTGCGATAATGTCGATTTTTGAGCGTTTTTTAGGGCCCACCCCCCTCCCCCAAAATTTTGGCTCAGACCCCCCCGGCCGGCGCCAGACCCCCCTCCCCCCATCGGCGGATGACCTGTTACATGTATGCAGATGATGGGCGCAAATGCGTTATCCTTTGCAGTGCCGATTCCATACTGTCCAAAGTACAGAATGATGGACGCGAATGCGCTGTTTTTCTCGCCAATGAGGTCGTCCACCTCCGAGTAACACGTTTCCCACTTCTGAGAAGCTATCCACCTCCAATCTGCATTGCGTTGGCCACCAACTGTCCCTTCGTCAGTTCGAAGGTTGCGTCGCCAGTTCGTATGTCCGTATGTCCGGGGATCGTTGTCGGAGCGGCTTGCCGGCTTGCCGTCAGCAAAGTCAACAACAACTTTTATCACCACCCAACAGACTAATAAATAAAGGTGGCTGATCATAGGCCGGCCGTCAGAGGCCCCGCTGCATGCACACACTGACGAGAGATAAGGCAGCAACTGGGCCATGCTGCGAAAGTATAGCAACTGACAGCATAATTTACATGCAGCTGGGCGGCGGGCCACCTATGTACATGTATCACATCCTACGCTCTATGCCTAAATGTTAAGAGCTGTAGCTGGGTGTCCAGCTATGGACGTACCACTCTTCCTCTTCCGCTTCCTCATCCTCTTCCTCATTCTCTTCCTCATTCTCTTCCTCTTCCTCTTCCTCTTCCTCTTCCTCTTCCTCTTCCTCTTCCTCTTCCTCTTCCTCTTCCTCTTCCTCTTCCTCTTCCTCTTCCTCTTCTTCGTCTTCATCTTTGTCCTCCTCTTCTTCGTTTTCATCTTCCTCTTCTTCATCTTCATCATCATCATCAACACTGTTCACTGAATGTTCATCATCACTAAATGTTAGGAGCTGTAGCTGGGTGTCCAGCTATGGACATACCACTCTTCCTCTTCCACTTTCTCGTCCTCTTCCTCATTCTCTTCCTCTTCCTCTTCCTCGTCCTCGTCCTCGTCCTCGTCCTCGTCCTCGTCCTCGTCCTCGTCCTCGTCCTCTTCCTCTTCCTCTTCCTCTTCCTCTTCCTCTTCCTCTTCCTCTTCCTCTTCCTCTTCCTCTTCCTCTTCCTCTTCCTCTTGCTCTTGCTCTTGCTCTTGCTCTTGCTCTTGCTCTTCCTCTTCCTCTTCCTCTTCCTCTTCCTCTTCCTCTTCTTCGTCTTCATCTTCGTCCTTCTCTTCTTTGTTTTCATCTTCCTATTCTTCATCTTCATCATCATCATCATCACTGTCAACAACAAAATGACAGACTTTTGAACAACATTCACCAATTTCAGTATGGTTTAGTAGCTGATAGTTGGGACAAATATTTCTCTGATGGTGCCAATACGTTTTGGAGCATCTGGTATTTGATCACAACCTTGATACCTACTGGGTTCTACATTGCGGCCATAATAAAATACCTTGTAAAGCGGTACCGATCTCATATCATGGTGGTACCAGTAACAGAAGCTCAAAAACGCACATCTACAGCATCTACCACTTTTGCACGATCTCAAAACGAAGGAGTTGCCATAGAAAAACGTCTGATGGCCGTTTGTGTCACGAACATGACTTTTTACGTCCTCGGCAAAACACTATTTGACGCAGCGCTGAAGGCCAATAAAGGAGGAGACCCACGTCTGAACGTTTGGTTGTATCAGTTTATTTTTCTGGTCAATTCGTCTGTAAATCCCGTTATTTTGCTTGCGCTTTCCAGCGTGGTTCGTGCGAAATTTGTGCGCACTTTTAAATGGTGGTGAGGAATTTGCTTTAGTGTGGTCTTTGTGTCTTATCTCCTTGTAACACACATGTTGCCATATGGCAACATGATAGATCCGGAAAATGATATGTCCCGAGGTGAAAAATGAGATCACGTACTTTCCAAAATGAGATGTCAGCGAAAATACGGAGATATCCGTCCATCTATCATTTTTGATCTTAGGACAACTCATTTTTTTTAGGGATATGTCATTAATCGGCGTGATATGTCATTGCTTGGTTATGACTTGTCATCGTTCAGTACCTGCCCCGGCACGCCCGGGCGTGTTCGGTGATGTCCTCATGACGTCATTAGGTTATTTTTTGCTGCGCAATAGAATAGGCGTGTGTTGCACGTTTCCTGTGCAGTTTTTTGTGCTAGAAACAGCTAGACTAAGGAGAAGCGTCAAATAGTGAAGCAGAAAGAGGTATTTTTATTTTCTTCCTCCAAAATCTCTTTCTTTTTGTGGGAAAAATAATCGAACGCTGGGTTCTTCTAAATGTAGTTTTGAATCCCGGTTTAAAGTGTCAGTTCTGAATTTTGTTCGCTTACTTTTGGGAGGGCGCAACGTTTTAGAATTGCTGGAATCGCCTCGTTCTAGGTAGGTAACTATTAATCAATTATTATTCGTCATCCCTAAATAAATTAATTATTCGTCAACGTTCTGTTCGTTAGGGCTTAACTGACTTTTACTTTGACTTTGACTCCACTATAGGTAGGGTGTATTAATTAATCACTATTATCTTTATTATTACTAATTTATTGTTTATTAATTAATTAGGGGTCTTGTGTTGTGCCCCCTTTAATTGATGATTCCCTATAATATGATGATAAAACCCTAACGGCATAAGTTAACAATCTGGGTCCCGCAGTGGCCGGCCAAATCGAGAATTGCTCTGGTCATCGCATACACCCTATACTGATGGGTCTCTTGGGGTATTTTTATGATTGGAAAACAGGCCCTCCGGAGTGTGCCCTATCGATATGTGTTGTTTAGTGAGTACAGAAGAATTTATGAGCTAAGATGAAAACCTGGAAGTACTCAATTTAATCAGTCGGTAACGTGTTATTTATTAGTTATATTGAAAAAACCTGTGATCATTAGACTCCTGATGAATAGAGCTTTCAAACGGTATATTATATGCAAGGGTTCTGTGCCGTTGAAAATTTTGGAATTTTGCCAAGAAATAATCGATAATCAAGAAAAATCGATAGGGGTAGTCCAAAAATATCGAATATAATTAAGTCAACTGAATACGGTAGCAAATTGAAATTTTTGTAAGGTTCCCTAAAAGACATATTTGCCTCCATTAGCTTTACTAGCTAATGTTAAATTCTGCAGAGTACTTTATGCCATGTCACTTTGGGGCGAGGAAGAGGGAGTGGTAATGGCAACGCCGGATCGCGAGCGGAATCAGGATGACGATGGGGTGACTCTGACTACCAGCACCAGGTCAGAGAGGACCCCCTCTCTGTTCGAAGACAATGAGGACGATGTCGAGAGCACTGCCGCCACTTATGAGCCGCCGTTGGACAGTGAAGGTTGGTTCCAGTTAATCATTTTAGGGCCGGGGGACTTTGGGGGTTACCCCTCCCGCTCTTTTTCTGGCAATATCCCCAAATGGCCACTGTTCTAGATTTTCCGACCCATGAATGATTAAAACAGGGAATTACTAATTAGAAAAAATGTTACTTGGAAAAATAGGGAATCATTCCCAAAATATTTGATATTCTGCACTTTTTTGTCGAAATTGCGGTAAAATTCAACGATCTAGGTCCTCAGTGGCCGGCCAAATCAATAATTGGTCTGGCTGACGCATCAGCATATGGTGCGCACCAGAGGGTCTGTTTTCCAAATATTAAAATACCCCTACCGGCCCAATTAGTATAGGGCACGCTTGTTAGGACCTGTTTTCCAAATAAAAATACCTGTAGCGGTCCAATTAGTATAGGGCACGCTTGTGAGGACCTGTTTTCCAAATAAAAGTACGCTTAGAGACACAATTAATATAGTGCAATTAAAAACCTTTAATCCTTCTGGTTAGGCCGTAGGTGGCGGGGAGGAGGACTTGTCCGACGACCTCAGCAACATCCCGGATCTGCTGGATGACGTCCCTACCCCTCCACATCATGGAGCGCAGGGATTCGGCAGCGTACCGGTACTGTTATTTTACTAGTGGATTTTGATTTCACTATTTTCTAAATTTACAACAAATTCAGCTCTTCAATTTAGTTTTTATTTTTGTTTTACTACCAAGCAGCTCCAATTTCACTAATTTTTGTTTTACTAATAATTTTACTAATTTTACCACTATTTTACTACGATTTTACCAGTCATTAGGGGCAATTTTGCATCAATATTCCTTTTCGTTTCTTTGCTAAATTATTTCCTATCACTAGAGACCTGCATGGACCGCCCTTATGAAAAAACAATCTTTGTGGTTCGGCCAGACTGAAATCCTCAAAAATGTTATGCATGGCCGTGCCCTGCCCGTGCAGGTCGCTCTCTAACTACAGTATCAACAATTGGTCTATTTAATTGGTGGTCGGAGGACTGGGAGCTACCGGTGGTGGGGGCGCGGCAGGCGGTATTCGTCCTCCCACCAGGCCGTTCAAAGTCTGTTTCTCAGCTATTTTCTGTTGTTTCCGAGTCACATTTACAGTTTCAGTCCTGGTACCACTTGCTCGTGCGCATTCAGGAAAGAGAACAAAGGCGCCAGAACGGCAATCGGGGCGGCAGCAAGGGCCGAAAAAAGAAGGACCATCAACGCAGGGGCAGCGGCCGAGAAGACGACAACGACGAGGACACCGATCACAAGGAGCCGCCGCAAGAGTAGAGTGGGGAGTGCATCCCGGCCGACAAACCTAAATCGCTGCCTGTGTTTTTTGTTTTTAGTAAAATGTTGTTTAGTAATAGAAGATTTTGGTAACTACTGTTTTTTCTAAATTTGGATCTCTGTTACGGCGGCTTGTTGAATATTCTGCATGAGCAGCAATTAAAACCGTGGTGATAGCTACTGGTACTGGGTCAGCTCCAAAATTTAGGTTGCCGGTCAGAAATTCTGCTAAACCAAACCTAAAGCGTGAAAGCAGTGTTTACTTCGTGATAAACACCCCAAAGGTCATTAGGACAGCCGAAAACTGCTTCAAAAATAAGCTAGGACAGCTAATACAGTCAAAAACTGCGTCAGAAATAAGCTGGACAACTAACATAGCCAAATGACAAACTAATTTTATCAGGACATGTCATGATTTTCTTCCGAAATGTTATCATTTTCTTCGGACATGTCCAAAAAAAAACGGATATGTCCGTCTATATTTTATGACATATCGTAGAATTTTCACTTTACGATAGGTAAAGTTTCACTTTACGATATGTCACGAAAGTGAAGTGACATGTCACTTTTGGCGG
>JASANB010006630.1:0-10070 GCA_030248155.1 Sabatieria punctata
TAGTGTTCCGACGATATCAAAATTCGACGATATTCGATATCGATATCGATATCGATATTTTCAGTTCAATATCGATCGATATCGATATCGATATCGATATTTATAGTAATGAAGGAAAATCTGAGAATTTGAAAGCGCAGGCTACTATTTGACTATTTGATGCAATCAGCGATCTGATGTGTATTAAGTAGAGAATCGCCGAAAAGGTAGTGGCCCTTCTGAAGCCCTTCAATGAAAAGGTTGACCTCCCTCAGGCCGATGCCCCACCCTCATTACGCATAAATGCGTTGAGACAGAATAGCATATTTTAAGTTATTTTAATGACAAATAAGCCAACAAGCTTGACTTTAGTAAAATTCCGACTTTTTTCCTTGCCATCCTTTCAACCGCCCATCAGCCCGGCGGTACCCCCTAAGGATTTTAAAATTTGTAACCCCCAGCCAAAATGCTAGCCCATGTCTGCTTCTGCCCTCCTGCTTCAAGTGTGCAGCTCTTCAGTGTTGCTGCAGGCAGACATTTAAGAACGTAAGCTTGCTGTCTAAAAGCTCAAAATGCCGAGGAATTGATTATTCTCAGAGCTATCATTTCATGCCACAGTTAGGTTCTGACTATACCATCGATTTCTGAGTTGCCCAGAAAAAACTGTTTTTTTTTACTGTTCCAGAGAAATAAACTTGGTGTCAGTTTCGTTTTTTCCTACTTTTCTGCACAAAAAAAATATCGAAAATATCGATGCGAAATATCGCGATATCGATATCGATATCGATATTGGAAAAAGGGTCGATATATCGACTTTTCGATATCGATATCGATATATCGTCGGAACCCTAGTACTCAGACAATGTTATCTGTCAAATCTTGGCATAACGTGGTATCTATCTGGTGCAGTTTTTCCGCTGATTCAGAATATCATCATATTTTTGCGCTACGGCCACTCGGTCGCAAGTTATGGACCTCCGAAGTTTCATTAAGAAACATGCTGTGAGAAGCCGTAATCCTGAAATAAAAGTTCAGCATTCATGCATTTCTGAAGGGAACCTTTTGTCAGTCAATAATGTCAATATACAGCAGGAGAGAAAAACAAAGGTCATTTTTTAACTCAGCGGGTCAAAATAGGTCGGGTACACTATTGATCAGAAATTCAATATTTATTTTCAAATATGTATTTGAAATACCTAATGGCCTCAGAATATGTATACATATTCTCTGAGTAATTTATTCCAAAATAATACGTATAATATAATATGTATTTTATACATATGCACAGACATAGGCAAAGGGGGGCTGAGGGGGGTTGGCCCCCACTCAGGCTCTGACCTACCCCCTCAGTCGGCCGCTACCCCCTCAGGAATTTTTTTGGAAGAATTTTGTATAGAAAATTATGATAAAAATATGCCTGGATTAGGTGTAAGTAAATGAGCTCAGAATAGCATATTTTAACTTATTTTAATGAAAAATAAGCCAACAACTTTGATTTTAGCAAAAAATCGGACTTTTGGCTTACCACCCCTCAGCCGCTCCTACCCCCCTCAGGAATTGAAAATTCTATCCCCCCTCAGCCGAAATGCTAGCCCATGTCTGTATATACTGTACATTGAAAGGAGTTTACCAACTAGTTAACACTCGCACAGCACACACAAGCACACACACACAGACGCAACCACTCGATAATACAAACACTCTCGGAATGACGCATTCTTTCATCACTCCCCATCACGGATGTCAACTGGGCCTCATCTGTGGCTGACAGCCGTGGAACAACGTACTGTATTGATCTGCTCCGCCTCTGTTGACTCGGTCTTTTGCGCGCCCTTCTGCGCCTTGGCGTTCAACTGGTCACTTGTCATCGGCGTAACGGAATTCCATCTCCTACAAAGCGAACTCAAATGCTGAGTACCCTTCGAGTCTACCTTCATTCGGTTTTACTACAAGTTCCAGTTCTACTACAAAGCTTCTTCTGTTTCCCTGTTTTCCATTCTCAAGTTCAAGTGTTCCTTGGTCGTGATCGTCAGGCACAGCCGTGCCCCACTTGATGCTCACTTCGTTTCCTGCTACTTCGCCTGAAGAGAACTGTTGACTGCTTGTTCGGAATTGTAGTATTTGACTGCTTCCGTAGTAACCGAATCGATGTCATGAGGATGAGTTGGGTCGGAAAGGTGATGAATCATATGCTTCTTTAGACGGTTAGGAAGGAGGTTGAGATAAACAGCGGAGAGGACTGAGTCGGGATTATAGTGATACACGCTGCAAGGGCCTTGAAACGATGAGTCGCGTGTATGATGTCATGGTCGTATGGGAGTTGAAGAAGGCCAAAAGGAAGTTGAATTTGTGATTCCGCAGGTTGAAGTAGGGGTTCCAACGCGGTTAGAACTGATGCCAAGGTTGTCGTTTGGTCTGGGGAGATGGAGTGGAACTGCTGGCATGCGGCAGGATCAAGAGAATTTTCAAGGACCTTGTACCATTGGAGACCAGACTGCCGGACGTATTGAGTTATTTCTTCAGACCACCGGGTGAAAGTAATGTCATTGTCTGCATCTGAAGGTCCCCGGTTCGATCCCTGGTCTCAGCACCAAATGAACGGAGTTTACCAACTAGTTAACACTCGCACAACACACACACACACAAGCACACGCACACACAGACGCAACCACTCCAACCACTCGATAACTTGATAATACAAACACTCTCGGAATCACGCATTCTTTCATCATATATGTATTCCACAGTACTGTACTGTCATTTGTTGGTCATAATATCAAGAACTGATTACTGTTCGATGTACGTACAAGATGATCATCTCTGAATTTGATCGATTTTATTTAGTTATACTGTCGCCCCCGCTTTTGGTGGAGCAGAGCCTCTGTCTGTAGTTTATTAGTAATTTATTATTGTAAAATAACAATTGACAGAACAGACTGTACCATTTCACAAAACATTAGTAACAAATTAGACAAAGCTTACAAGTCATGAACCTAAGGGATGTTATGGGTGTGAGTTAGGTCATGGGATTGAGTCGAAATTCGAGGGTGTAAAGTACTTTTAGATACAAAGAATAATCGTTAAATGCTGCAAATTTTTGTTAAAAAATCGCTTAAAAAATCGGCTATTTTAGGGTTCAAATCTAGCTTTGAACAGCTGTTTTTAGCTGGCAATTTAGCAATATCAGCAAGCAACCTGAAATTGCCAAAAATTGTAGGGTAAAACTGCAGCAAGCGTAGAAAATGAGCCTAAACTGCCAAATTTCTGTGCATAGGCGGAGGAACGTTGTAGGTGGAAAGACATAGTTCATGTATAAAGCTAAACTCAATCAGATTTGGTCTGTATCCATTAAGTTCCTTGGCTGCGTTGAAGTACTTGTGCGTAGCGAAAACTTTCAGTAGGTCCATCATTCTACGAGGTTGTCCCTTGTGTATCTCAATTAGTATGTGACATGGCTTGATACCGCGGTTTAAAAGATCCGGTATTACAGTGAATTCGTGACCTAGAAGCTTTAATGTGAGTGTTATCACGTAAATGAATGGGCATTTTCGGGATGTGTATAAGCATAGCAATGCAATCGTTTTTCTTTGCAAACCATCGACCGCCGAAGCAGTCTTTTCAAAAATTAATGGTACCACAATCAAGTACGATCGGGCACTTTATATTTACCTCAAGTTATTGGGTGAAAACCGCAGGGTAAAGGCAAAATTACTGATGAAACCTTCTGACACACTACTCAGACGGGCTTTTATACGTGCGCAACAACTAATCAATTCCGATCGACGGACGCGCGCGTCACCACCAAAATTTTCGTAAGAAGCTACATACTAACAATGTACAGTCAAACCTCCATAAGTGCAATTGCAACGCTAAATCGTGGCACTGGCCAATTTAGTAGAATCTCTGTAAGTGCAACACCTCCATAAGTGCACCGCAGCAGAGGGTTGTGTAGGTCAATCCAAGACCTTGAGAGAGAAAGCGAAGGCCAGTAGGGGCGGAAAATACGCTAAACGATCAATTTCTGCTGTAATTTAGATGGCAGTAGTGAGTGAGAAAGAGAAGTTCATGATTGTTGGAAAATCAAAGACCCTGATTCTATAAGAACACTGAACCAATGAAACTGCCGTTATTTGGCCGTCAGTTCGATACAGAACGAGTTTCCATGCATTTTCCAGAAATTTGGACCGCACCTACATGGTGCAACGAAAATTTGGGATACTGTAAACGTAGCATGTTGCAATTGTGGAGGTTGACTATAGTACGTCTTTCTTCATACAGTGTTGGCCATAAAAACTGCCTGGCCATTTTTAAATTTTTCTGAATAATTTCAAATGGCGGCCATTCCTTCAATTTTCAACCAAATGAAAACATTTTTGGCGCGATTATTATTAGTTTTTTACAGTTCGTTTTGGTCAAGTCCTAGTCTGTTAACCTCCTGTAGACTGGAGTTTCCAAAATGAACTGAACCGAATTTTCAGACGTTAAATTTGAACATAAATGTCTCACGAACCCTTCATCGGATCTATTCCATCCAAATTTTTTAGTTTATCCACTCTTTATATGGGCTTAACATGCATTTTGCGAGAAAGTCAACTTAGAAATGTTAAGCAAATTTTTTGATGGATCCAGCTTGTATCCAAATATGTTAAAATAGATGTCAAACGAACACCAGCGGTGCATATTAGAACATCAGCGACACCCCAGAACCGGAGCTACAGAAGCTACACACACCCCAGAACCGGAGCTAATTTGAACATAAATGTCTCACGAACCCTTCATCGGATCTATTCCATCCAAATTTTTTAGTTTATCCACTCTTTATATGGGCTTAACATGCATTTTGCGAGAAAGTCAACTTAGAAATGTTAAGCAAATTTTTTGATGGATCCAGCTTGTATCCAAATATGTTAAAATAGATGTCAAACGAACACCAGCGGTGCATATTAGAACATCAGCGACACCCCAGAACCGGAGCTACAGAAGCTACACACACCCCAGAACCGGAGCTAATTTGAACATAAATGTCTCACGAACCCTTCATCGGATCTATTCCATCCAAATTTTTTAGTTTATCCACTCTTTATATGGGCTTAACATGCATTTTGCGAGAAAGTCAACTTAGAAATGTTAAGCAAATTTTTTGACGGATCCAGCTTGTATCCAAATATGTTAAAATAGATGTCAAACGAACACCAACGGTGCATATTGGAACATCAGCGACACCCCAGAACCGGAGCTACACCCCCTCAAAGTTGGGTCAGTAGCGACTTCTTGGCAATTTTTTATCTCTGATAGTCTCCACTCAAACGATCACCATTCATTCATTTCTCTAGGTACAGAATTGGCCTACACATGGTTCGATAACATTAATGCCCGGTTAGCGAGATATTGGACAAAAACTGAAAAATTTTCGAAAAAATACCGCTTCATTTTTATCCGAAAAAGAAACGGTATAACCTCTTCCAGTTATGCCCACTACATTTTTTAAACCAAGATGTAACAGTAAAAGCCAAACAAAATTATCATATTTCGGATACAAGTTGAGGCTTACGGGGAGGGCTTGTTTTGCGATTTGAACTTTTTTGAACGAATTTGAAATTTGATTTGCATATGTACAGTAAGATTTTGATAATTTGCCTAATTTTCTTTGTCAATGAGCTACAACGACATATAGTCTTCCTTTTTTTACATAGAAGCCATTATTTGGTGGCTTTTTGTTACAAATGAAGCCAAAGTGTATTGATTTTACAGCTGATGCCATCACTTTGCTGGTGATCGATAGTCATAAAAGATTGCGTCGATAAGTGCTATGTTATACCCTTATATAAACTCAGTAAGATCTCAAAGGTCACTGGTGCATTTGAAAAAAGGAAAGCCTGACTTAAACGGTAGCTGCCCTCTAATCTACACGTACTGTACGTAAAAACAATTAAAATTTTGACCATTTCAGTGATTTCTGCACTTTAAAAAAATTACGTAATAAAATCGCCAACCCAGCTCCCCACCATACAGTAATAAATAGTAATCATTTGGCGGATCTCCTCCCCCTCGTGCGATTACATAATTTTTGCACGCCCCTAATACTGTACAACTCTGTTCGCTCTTACCTTCAATGTCCAGTTTCAAAATGTCGATTTGCTTATGTCCAAACTTTTTCATGATGTCCTGAACACTGTACTTTAGCTTGTTCTCATCTGTGTCGGTAGCAATGAGCCAAGGTTTAAATTTGACGTTGGTAAATTCTTTAAACTTGTGATCCAAATGCGGGTAATTATCAAAGGAAATAATTTCACATCTACTCTCGGTGACAAAGTTCACATCCCGCTCAAAGCTGACATCATTTCCCACACCCAGAGAATAAACGACACATTTTCTTGGCAGTTTCCACGGATTACAAACCCATTTTCCCCCATCATCCGGATCACCCAATCGCACCAAATGAGGACAATTTACTTCCGCCACATAAGCATTGCTAATCTGTGCCATCTGATTGCTTCTAGCCAGAACATTTTGTCTGGAAAGTTGCTGATGTTGATAAAGTTTTGTCTGAAGTTCAAAGATCTCTCTGGAAAAGTAAATTTGCTCAGATCTACAGTGGCCTTTTCGAAAATCTTGAAACCACTCCTCTAGAGAAGTGGACTTTTGCTGCACCAAGAACACAGCAATCAATAATGCACTGACTACAAAGAGATAAACTTTCGAGTGAGGCAGCATTATAACAATGCCAACGTCCAATTCACAACCAAGCGTACAGCCCATGGCAACGCTACCGATCATATAGGCGTACAACACATACATCCATCCACTGCACATGTACGTATACAAGTACGCAATTTAGTACCTACATTGTATAAGTATACATGTAACAGGGGGTCTGGGGGGTCTGCCCCCACCCGACTTAGGCCAGACCCCCTCGGATGGCCCCCCCAGACGATTTCGCCGACCTCCCTCCGATTTTTCTGGCAAGTAAATTTTTGAGCAAATGTTTGCAATTTTCTACAATTTCAGACACAAAAATTGCCAAAATCGCCTGCAAAACAGCACTTTTTAGCTGTATTTCAGCCCAAATTAGCGATTTTTGGCCCAAAAATAGCGATTTTTTCGATTTTTGAGCGTCTTTAGTGCCCTACCCACCTCCCAAAAAATTTTGGCTCAGACCCCCCCGGCCGGCGCCAGACTCCCCAACCCCCCTCCCCCATCGGCGGATGACCTGTTACATGTATGCCTAAGAGACAAGTTTCTTCATACCTCCACTGCAAAGGGGGTGCATTAATTACTATACACTATGCAACTAAAAGTTCACAATCTGTCACCCTCGGTCCTTCACTATGGCCAAAATATGAAGGTCATCTAATGCTAATCAAGCATAAGAACAGACCAACTGGTATAAAAGTTCCGAAATGCCGGCAATCCATCCTGGAGCACATTCAAATCTACACAGCTGACAAAACTCGAACGAACTTTTCAGCAAGTTTTTATTTTTCCACACGATACAGCGGCGACAGGCAGTTGCTACGGTAGAATAAAACAGATCAAAATTGGCATATTTCATTCGCTAAAACTTTTTGGTAGTGAGTAAACAAACAAACAGCTACAGTAAGCACGAAGGCATCTTTAGCAATTCCCATATAGTCTTACTAAGAGGTTGTTGAACGTTCCAACCTCAAAATCATAACGCCTTTCCCGGACTGCACAAAATTATCTCATCCAATATCGAAATACTGTGTGCCAGAATTTTTCCAAGCCGTTCCAAAATTATACAGAAATGAAGCTGCCTTGTTTCAGTAAAAAATACACATTAAGAAGAACGTCCACGGCTGAAAATCCAGGCACTTAAAAATAGAAACTCTACCGGGATATACGTTTCACAATTGACGGCAGGAATACAGAACTGAAAACTTCTTTTCAGCCACGTTAACTGTAGGCGAAAAGCCGTTTTTCATACTTTAAACCGAGAGTAAAAAACAAATTTCGTTTAATTTGGCTGTTTTACGAATGTATGTACATCGGGTATAACGTCTGATAAAGCTCCGAGTTTTTAGCCGAGAAGACCGCGCAGTCAGTAGCGACCTACTGTATTCAGTACCTTACGCGAGAACGATCATGTTTAACGTACACCAAGGTTTTTAGGCCAAAGCGCGTCTTTGCGACCAAAAAGCCGGCTAAAACGAGACAATTGTTTGAGTGACCATTTGGTATGTAGAACAGAACCGAGAAAGAAAGGAAGAAAGAAAGATTGAACTAAAGAATTACCTAATCAGACACAATGGGATTTGCATAGTAGGGGTACGGAAAAAGTCCATTCATAACTCGTATGCATGCATCATTGTTTACACTAATAGCACGCTACAACGCCTAGAAAAACTACGTAACTTTCACACTCACATATTACGAAGACAGACACCAGGGCATTACGGTACAAGATCAATCAGCAGCGGAGAAAGAAGAAAGAAAAATGAAGGAGGAAGGAAGGATTGTTCTGTACACAAGTATCACCGTATGTGAGGCGCCAATTTACAGTAATTTATCGAGGAGAAAATAACTTAGTACCTACACAGTGCAGAAACAAGGTACTGTACAGACACATACCACACCTGACCTTTCCCTCCCACGTCGCAGTAACTGTCACAAAACGGTCTCTTCTAAAAGGTCTTTTACAATTAGTGCTGCTCTTGAGATGGCGTTCTGTTTTCGACAAAAAATAGTGACGAGAACAATGTGACCAGCCCAGAAATCCTAGTATCAACACCAAGGTACACTGTGCGAGCAGAGTCTGCGACGCGGTTTTACACGAGCATACATACGGTAGTTGCAATAGCACTAGTGAGAGGTGAAACGAGTCAGTTAACCGACCAAAAAAGAACACCGACTGGTTCCGATAGTACATAGTTGTGGGCGACAATGAGAAGCGGGAGTCGGTCGGTCGGTGAGTCAGACGAGCCGATCTCGATCTCTAACGGAATGCACGTACAAGACAGAAGAAACGAACAAAACAAACAATGCACGTGGCCACACAAAGCAGCGCCGGGGGATTGGTTGGCAGCTTGGTTGTGTTTCAAGTCATCATCATACAGAGGTCACCACGTCTCCACTGGCTGACTTGGGCGGCGAGCGTAATTTACTGCCTGAAACGCAAAGTACATAGAACACCTGAGTGGCGGTCATTTCAGCTGTAGGTTTTTGGCTTTTGGGTCACAAAAGCCAAACACCCAACGCTGAATTTGGGGCAAGAAAACACTTAAAAATAGTACGTAGATTGAAATTCAAAAAAAAAACAAAACGACGCACCGTCACTCTCACTCTGCAACTTGAGTTGTCGCGAGATCTCCCTCAATCGTGCGGCGCTGGGACCACTGAGAGAAGGTTCGCGCCGATCCAAGCCGGCTTGGAACGCTTTTACTACGCGAATCTGCAACTCACCGGCGGTTAGAACACCGACCCGGCAAAGTAACTCAACAGCAAAATGCACCGCACGCCGCCAAATCAAGTCGACTAGGTTTCAGTGTTAGTCAGTCAGACATCAGGGATAGACTAGACAGATTTCACGCAGGGTAATGTATCTCACGTGCATGGCGCACGAACAAACCTCCATTCTAAACAAGTACTATATAGTTGAAAACAGTGGAACCACACCACTTTACAGTCGGAAACACTTTACCGACATTATACCTGCCAAGACATGGGCAAAGGGGCTGAGGGGGTTGACCCAACTCAGACCACCGCTACCGCCCTCAGGAATTTTAGGAGGAATTTTGTATAGAAAATTATGATAAAATTAGGGCTAGATTGAGTAAATGAGCTCAGAGCATCTTATTTTGACCACTTTTAGCGAAAAGGTGAGCTTAAAACCTTGACTTTAGTAAAAAATCGGACTTTTTGGCTTACCATCTGCTCACCCCCATCAGCCGCCGCTAGCCCCCTCAAGATTGAAAATTTACCACCCCCTAATCCGAAATGCTAGCCCATGTCTGCACCTGCACCAATCAGTAGCAGGTTATGTCGTGTTAAAAATTCCTTTTTAGCAGAAAATGTTTAGGTAGGGAACAGAGGTTTGTTTGTGTGCACGCACTTGGTTTGCAAAATAGTATTTG
>JASANB010006631.1:0-13783 GCA_030248155.1 Sabatieria punctata
AGCTTTGCTAGACCAACACCTCCTCTATATACTTTTAAAGTTTGGAACCCTAGGCCTAATGTTTTGAGAAAAATGAATCTTTCTGTGAACGTTCAAAAATCGAGCTCCAGCGTTTTCACACTTTTCCTAGCTCAGTAGTAGTAGTGGGTGAATCCTAGAAATATTTTGGTTTTAAATCTTGTCTGTGTGTATTGGTGAGTATCTCGGCTCCCATGCACGCAGCGCATGACACATAGCAGGTTCGGGTCCGCCTCGACCCATTCTATATTGCACCGCATATGACGCATCTGGGTTATTGCTGGATTGTTTCTGGTGTACATGTGCGTTGTATAAGTTATTTATTTATTTTCCTTGTATAGGATGTCCTGGCGTAAGATGTCACGCAATAACCCTGCACCCGCGGTCAGCAACAAGATCGATTTGTTGGAGCTGTCGGGGGAGAGAGGTACAGTATTCATTTGCATTACGTAGGTGGAATCACTAAAATCCGGACATTTTTAGAAATTGATGTTTTACAAGCAATTCTAACAGTTTTAGTGGCTGAAATTTCTTCCCATAAAATCGGTAGTACATACATGAATTGGGTGGCTTGGGTTCGGTATTCCTGGATACCCGATCGACCTTCCCCCCTGTTGCTAAAATACTCTTCGGTTTTTAGGACTAATTAAACGATTTTAGGACTGTTGGAATATTTTCCAGCTCGTGTATTGGTTTCTAGCTGGAGAGGTGACCAAAACTATATGTAAGGTTTTAGGCATTCGTGGAGTGTATGTCGGTTCTTTGGGTTTGGGTCTATAATGCGTTTTGCATCAAAAACCTGGGTCATAATAATTATAGTCCGCCGCTGAAGGGCTGTGATTAATGTGTTTTGCTAAAATCGACGATGGGTCTATAATGCGTTTTCATCAAAAACCTGGGTCGTCGTAATACTTTTCACTTTATTGTTAAGAGTCTAGTAGTAGGACGGCTCGGCTTTTAAAACTGTACAACCAGTAGCGCGGTTGCCCCACCCCCTTTTTTCTAACCGAAATGAAATAGAGTTTTTACTCTTTGTAGCGCTTTGCTTTTGACCATTACTTCGGAATTTGTGTGATAAACCAAGAGCTTTGGTAGACCAACACCTCCTCTATATACTTTTAAAGTTTGGAACCCCTAGGCCTAATGTTTTGAGAAAAATGAAGCTTTCTGTGAACGTCCAAAAATCGAGCTCCGGCGTTTGGTTTTAAATTCGAGTTTGGTTTTAAATCTTCTCTGCGTGTATTGGTGAGTATCTCGGCTCCCATGCACTCGGTGCGTGACACATAGCGGGTTCGAGTCCGCGTCGACCCATTCTGATTGCGTTGCATGTGGCCCATCTGGGTTATTGCTGGATTGTTTCTGGTGTACATGTGCGCTGTATAAAGTTATTTATTTATTTTCCTTGTATAGGACTTAGCGTCATATATATCCTTGTATAGGAAATATGTCATGGCGGAAGATGGTGCGTGCTACCAACAATAAACCGGATTTGGTAGCTATGTTCGAGCTGTCAGGACAGAAAGGTACAGTATTCATTTGCACTACGTAGAGTCACTAAAAATCCGGACATTTGTTTTAGAAATTGGTGTTTTACAGGCAATTCTAACAGACCTATGACCAGGACCATGTGACATCATCATCTACTTCTTCCCTTCATACGAAACGACTATGAAAGTGCTGATCATGGCGAAGAATAAAGAGAAAGAACCTGTCACGTAGGTCCTGAAGCGAAATATTTCTTTCGATGCTGGTGATATGGATCAAGATCAAGAGATCAGTAAGAGTGAGGCAACCTGATAGCGGGTCCAACAAGACTGATGACCCTGTGTTAGCTTCACATGCCATTTTGTGCAGTCGATATTTCGTTATATTGAGGGCGGAGTATCGATCGATTTTTCAAAAATTGAACGCTTTTTTCTCAGTGTTCTGTGTTATTTGTATATGTGCATTAATCGAGAAATAAACCAATACATATAAGACTTTGTAAAACATAAGATTGTTGGGACGCCGGCCTCCTTTTGTAACACAAAATTGATTGTTCTTTGGCTTGCGCTTCCAGCTGTTCTTGTGCAATAAACCCAAGCTCTGAGAGACGCGTTGTGGCCGCTAGCAGCTATTCCAGTGAGTAGGAGAACCGCTTCGTCAATGATGTCCTAAGTGAAAAAATTTGACCACTAGAGATTTGTGGACACTCACTGCCATATTGAAACTATTTTTGAAAAACAAAATGGACCGCGTCGCTGTCCGACCCAGAGTTGCTATTGGTCTCCAACCTATGAAGGCTGCATTCGGGACTACTACAAGCCAAACGAGATTATGCAGCGAGTGCCTAATGGATGGCGTGAAATTAAAAGGGTATGATTCTTGTTTTACCAGCATTACACGCTGGAGCAAAACCTGCCGAAAGGTCAAAGTTGGTTGCGATGGTCTAACCCAAAAGTGGTTCCATTAGTAAAAATGGCAAAAGTCGATAAAATCGCAATTTCTGGTTCTAACACAGCTAATCAAAATAGCAAACCTAAAGTTGAATTGACCGGAAAGTAATTTTCCTGAAAAATGGGTAAGGTCTATAGATACCTGGCCGTTGCTGTGGCAGGCAGACGCCCTGTTGATAACAGTATAAATCAATTGTTTGCCTAAGCATACTGTGTATGGTTTGAGTTTGTAGGAGTCGGAAGTCAAAGGCATGGCGTTTGGGTTGAATCTGCACTCTGCATTGACAAAGCCCTCACACTATCTGCCTTTAATAGGGTCTACTCTCAGAAGGGTAAATGGATTGAACATCTCGTCTGATCTACGATAATGGTCGCTTATGCTTTCGCATAGTGAGCATATCGTTAATCAGTAGTATGCATCATTGTGGTTGGAAACGATTGCGGTTCTGAATTAGAGGAAATGTATAGAATACTGCTGAGGCAATGTGACAAACAAACAGTAGGTACAGGAGAGTAGTAAAACATGTTTACATTACATAGTTACATAATGCATACTAGGTAAATGTGGAAATTGACCTAAGCTTATTTTTTATGTTTGGTACTAATCACTAACTTAAAGAACGCAGAAGCGATTAAATCGTTTAGTCTGAAGGATCGGGTACCCAGCATAGTGCAAGCAAAATGAGGGTCATAGCGTAGCATGACCAGTTGCAAGGCTTTTGAGACGCCTGTTGAGAATTTCTTATGGCGAACGTACATTGAGGCAGCCCGGAGAGTAGGGCACTTTCCATTCAAGGCGAGTAGTGTTCCAGTAGCAAGCAACTCAAGGAGTCCACTGTACACAGCTTTACTTCACAAAAGCCACAATTCAACATTTTCCCAGCAAGACTGCTTCTTGTTTTGCGTTTTACTGAACTCTGAGATTTAAAATTATTGAACACTCCTAGATACAAACTGCTTTGCTAATTACACAAGTCAGAAGGAAAAAACAGACCTACCAGTGGCTAGAGAAACCCGTTCCTCCAGAGAAACCGGATTTTGAGAGCTGTAAAAGGGCGTCAGTTTAGTTCAATTAACACTCTCTTCTACTCTTCTACTACCTTTATCTGTGTCTACCAATAATCTGCTACATCACAGCGCTTGCGAGTCTGGTGGCGCGTCTTGCAGGTTCGGCTTGCCAGCCAGAATGGCTTCGTGGCTGCCAGGGCCAGAGCTGCAGTGGAAAAGCCAAGATGAAAAACGGTTCCGTACTTGCAATCGCCTTTATGTACCAGGATGTTAACGACTGCCCGGATTGGAGACAAGCAACAGCGACCGGGGGTCCGGCGATCTGGGATTCGATGACGGCCACCCAGCAAGGACAGTTCAAAACTGCTGCTGAAGTGGTGAGGGCGAGTGGACATTAAGGACCAATTATGGCTCGGTCTGGTGGAAGGCGCGGAGATGTTCCTCCTTCCGAGCGAGATCGAAGTATTGAAGGCCCATCAGGGCATCAACAATTCATATTTCTATACTTACAGTACAGTTTATTCTCGTATATAGCATACACCATGCAAGCACAGTAAACGGCCGAGAAATAGAAATCAATAAAAACTTGTCTATGGATGACTTCCATATTAAACCATTTTAGCATGGTCCGTTAATTCTTCTGATTACATAGCATAAAAAAAGAGTTTGTTTAAAGAAATTTCTCAATTTTACATCACGGGTATGTTGTATCTTTGTTCCGAACGTTTTATTCATTAGCGTTCTTATATAATCTATCTTTAGCTTTTAAATTAGCGTTAGAATATAGGCTAAACTTTGCTGATCAGTACGTAGTGAGAATGGTCGGCCAAGCAGATATTCACGATAAATGCGTACGTCCATAAACCCTTTGCAGGTTTAACATATGTACCTCATCAATCTCTATTAGTGCACCAACGCACAACACTCCACGTGAAAGTTCGATTTTCAACCTGACATACCAAGATTCGATCAAATCAGAGACTGGCTCTTAGGTGTTTAGGGCAATATAGGCTTTGTAGCCCTTTGAATACGAGAAAACTTAAGTAATCAGCAAAACAGTTTGTATCTAGTAGTGTTGCTATGACTACTAGTCAAAGTCATAGTTAATACTTTTATGATATCGCAGTCAAACGGACAGGTAGTCAAAGTCAAAGTTTGACTACCTTCGTTACCATAAATACGTAGTCAAACGAAGACCAGGTAGTCAAACCGTTTGACTATGACTACATTTTGTTAAAAGCAGCAGGGTTTTCAGCTGCATTTTACCGCTTTTTTTGCTGTTCGCAACAAAATACTTTGCAAACTTGTCACTCTTCAAAGAACTTTAGAACACCAGAACCAAACACCCTCTTTTCAAAAGTTTTGAAGCAATGAAAGGTGTCAGTCAATGCAATGAATCTCTAATTGATGCAAGTTTTTTCCGGGAGGGAGGGTAGATACCTATGTATATGGCCAGTGGCGTACCCAGGGGTGTAGGATGTGTACACCCCCTTTGCAGTGGAGGTAGGGAGGAAAAATTATACAAAACTGTCTATTTTATGCTCAAAATACTTTTTAAATGCGTTTTCGAAGGCTAAATTTTCAAAAATTTCTTGCCCTGGTCCGGCAAAAGCCCAACCAGGCCACTTTAAACAACTAAACCTTGTAATTTCTGTTACTTTTACGCTCAGAATGCTTTTTAAACACGTTTTTGAAGGCTAATTTTGCGAAATTTTCTTGCCCTTGTTGGGCACCGGCCCAACCAGGCAACTTCAAAATTTTACACACCCCCTTTCCAAAATCCTGTGTACGCCACTGTATATGACATACTGTACGAACAGTAAAATATATCTCTAAAAAATGTTTTGCGCAGCAAAGAAGAACATGAGTTGAGAGAACTCAACAATGCTCATGGTTTGACATGCAAAAGGCGTTTTGTTCTAGTTTTGCGGCTCTTTTTCTCGGCATCTCTTTCTCTTGTATCGAAAATTTCAATACAAAAACAATGATGCACTCATGCCCTCATTTTTGCACAATTTAATTCGAAGTAAAGGAATTATGAGTGCAATCACAATAATTTTAGGTGACTGAAGCTTACAAATCGAAAAAAATGTCAATTTGGCTCTGTTTCAAAAAGTAGTCAAAGTAGTCAAACCAGTGGTCACAGTAGTCAAATGGTTTGACTACGATATAGTCAAATTTGACTACTCTGGTATTGTACCCAAACGGGCGGTAGTCATAGTCATAGTCAAACCGAAATTTTGGTATTGTAACAACACTAGTATCTAGGAGTGTTCAATAATTTCAAATCTCAGAGTTCAGTGAAACGCAAAACAAGAAGCAGTCTTGCTGGGAAAATGTTGAATTGGGGGTTTTGTGAAGTAAAGCTGTGTAGACTGGACTCCTTGAGTTGCTTGCTACTAGAACACTACTCGTTTTGAATGGAAAGTGCCCCACTCTGCGGGCTGCCTCAATGTACGTTCGCCATAAGAAATTCTCAACAGGCGTCTCAAAACCTTGCAACTGATCATGCCATGCTATGACCCTCATTTTGTTTGCACTATGCTGGGTACCCGATCCTTCTGGCTAAACGATTCAATCGCTTCTGCGTTCTTTAAGTTAATAGATTAGTACCAAGCATAAACAGGGTTGCCAGGTTTCAAAGGCAGTTCACTCCTAGAAATACCCTTAAAAAACTCCTAGAAACTCCTAAAAATTATAAAAAAATCCTAGAAAAAACTCCTAAATTTAGAAACACTTAAATTTTAATAAACGATTTTTTCAGTAGAATTTGGTGAGCCAGACAGTTTACCAGTGACGTATCCAGGATTTTTTAAAGAGGATGAAAATTTTGAAGTCGCCAGTGTGGGAAAATTTGAAAATTAGCCTTCAAAGACGTATTTAAAAGGCATTCTGAGCATAAACTAGACAGTTTTAGTGCGTAATTCATTCGTTTCTCTTTTTGACCGATTTTTTCTTCCTACCTCCTCCGCGAACGGGATGTACCCACCCAAAACCCTTCTGAATATGCCACTGCAGTTTACTATCAAAGTAAAGTGTAAAAAAGGTTTGACAATGCTATGAAATCGTTCGATATCAATAAAATAATCTACCTAGCCTGTTAATTAGGATTTTCTCTTTCCTATCCGTCAAATCTTATGTAACTCCAGGTAAAACAGAGCTAATACAATAGGTATATTGGATCACAGCTGCAAGGCTAGCTAGCTGAACCATTAATTTAAGATTTATTGCGTTAGACAGGTCAATCATAAATCTATCGCGAAATTTGTTCGTTGAACCTACAATGTACTGTAGGACAAAGAAAGCCGCAATGCGAACATCATGACACAATTAGATTAGATAAGGACAAAGATATATAAAAGTGGAGCAAAGTTCATCTGTCAGTTCACACGACAAAAGTTGCCCAAACTTCATTTTCTAGCTAGGACCAGGTGATTTAGTAGAGAAAACCAGCGATACGAAGCGACATGAAGCTGAAAATCCTAAAAAATCCCAGAAAACTCCTAGAAAAATCCTAAAAATCAAAAACTCCGACCCAGAATTTAAAAACTCCCAGAAAAACCTCCTAACTCCAATCTCAAAATTTTCCTCCAATCCCAAATCAAAAACTCCTAGATCTAGGAGGGAAAATCCTAACCTGGCAACCCTGAGCATAAAGCATAAAATTAGGTCAATTTCCACATTTACCTAGTATGCATTGTGTAACTATGTAATGTAAACATATTTTCCTACTTTCCTCTAGCTACTGTTTGTTTGTGACATTGCCTCAGCAGTATTCTATTCATTTCCTCTAATTCAGAACCACAATTGTTTCCGACCACAATAATGCATAGTACTGGTTAACGCAATGACGATATGCTCATTATAAGAAAGCATGGACAATTCTTGTAGATCAAATCCATTTATCCTTCTGAGAGTAGACCTATTAAAGGCAGATAGTGTCTGGGCTTTGTCAATGTAGAGAATATGTATCAGCGGTAGACAGCTACTACACGGTTGAAACAGACCTGCGACAAACCATGTGATTGCAAAAACTTTTTACCTTTTACTTTTTTAAGCCAAAGCCTTTTTACCTGAAAAGGAAGTCGTGTTGGAGTTGGCTTTCATAAAAGGCAGACTAAAATTACATAAAACGCTTTAGCAGTAAAATTGGCCTTTCCTGTGGCCACTAAAACGGTATCTATCGGCAGGCCCAAAGACTTGAGGTGCAGGTCGGACACAGCGTTCGGGGTAGGGTGTTAGTGGCCGTTTAGCGGCCCATCCCCACCCCTCTCTGTTTGGTCTCAGTCTTGGGCATTTTTGTTCTGTATATTTTTGAACAAATTACTTGCTTACTTACCGTTCTTCAGCCTCATAAATGTGCAGTCGAGTGACGTGTCCCAGCCACTCAAGGCATAAAACAGTCGCCAACATAAAACACTCAGTCTTTCAGAGTTAGACCAAGTTAGACCGCCGCCGCGCCGGAGACAGGTAGTGTGGTTGGCAGCCGGCACGGAATTCCGAGTACTGGCAGACGCAGCTCTTGTTCGGTCAAACGTTCGGTGGTTACTGTTATTTTACTATACTATAGTAAAACAAAAATTAGTAATAGTAGTGGGATTTTACTAGTAGTAAAATAATAGCAAAAAGTAAAATTAAGAGCCAATAGTAAAGTAAAAATTTAACTAAATTAACAAAGGCGTCAATAGTAAAATGGGAATTTTACTGCTATTTAACTAGTTTTTGATGAATTTCAGCCAAAATCTTGATCAATTTTGCAATAAATGATGTGTGGGTACACTTTTGCCAGTCAAGTTTCACACTTTCACACATTATTTGACTCTAAAGTTCTGGAGGCCTTTGTAACATGATCGAAGTTAGCAACTATTTAGACGAACATCGATTATTCACAAAATCTTGCCATCGTTGATTCAAAATTCCACATCATTTCAATGAGTCAGTATTTTATAGGGGTAATAATCAGCTTATCATACAGATCATGGTACTAATTGACAGTGGACGTTGTCCAACTTGCTTGAAAGTTATATGTGCTGCACGCTTTCACATGCAGTTTACCTGCCATCCCTAAACCGTAAGCCGACAGAGCCGGGCTACTGAGCAGCTCAACAACTTCTGGGTGCATTAGAAGCTTAGATTGACATTGCAGGTGCCCCCATTGTCATTGAGATTGAGCGTAATTTGCATGTCATCTTCTCCACCAGTTAGCTGCACACAAAACGGCATCTCGCTCAGACTAGGGGAAAAAATCTTGCTTTTTCCTCGAATTGCGAGTATTAACTTGTGATGGGCAGTTGAGTTGAATTAACCAGGCTCAATAGAATGATCATAGTACAGATCGCCTCGCTTCATGCATTTCGAGTCAATGGTGAAGATGTAAATCGGAACCCTCAGCTCATTGACCATTTCCACCGCTAGTTTGTTTGAGAGGTCAGGCCTGGTTTGGCACTGACTTGCAAGCGCCAGGGCCGCCACACAAGAGAAAACCAACATTTTGATCAGCATGTGCAACAGATTCAGTAAAGTTGGTTCAGTTAGTGTCAACTCTTATTACCGTAGTCATTACTGGCAAAGACCGCACAAGAGCGCGCGAAACAGAGGAATAGTAACTGTCTGGCTGGCCCGTCTGACGGGCTCCAATTTCGCTTTGAGAAATTACTGAGCCCAGAGAAAATTGATTAGCCAATTTATCCCTCAAGAGCGCCAGATACAGACACGCGATTGATGTCTGGCAGGGAGGTCTGATAGGGAACGCAGCAGACCATAAAAAGGAAGAGGGTCTGGTGGCAGGCTCTGCAAAATTTGCCAGAGAATTTTTCAAGTCTAACAAAGCTCAGCTACTTTCCACTGCTGCCAGAGGGTGTTCCAGACTTCTAAACCAGGGCCGAATTGGCAGGCCGATAATGAATAGCAGCAGGCAGTAAATTTTTACACATACCAGCCATTATTCTGCTATGACATGTAGGAGAAATCGTCTTTATCTGAATGATGATGTTATAGGCAAACAAAACATTAATGTAGTTGCTTATCGGCGCGTCATGTTGGCTCATCTGCTTGCTAGAGTTGCTCTCTTAACAGAGGGGTGGATTGAACAGTTTAGATGATTGCAGTGTCTGCATAATTATCCGCTGATCTGCCGGCCTCCCACGTAGATATAAACCAGTCAGAAAGCCTGGCTAACCTGTTTTGTAGTAAAGTGTATCCTAGGGCATAGTTAAGAGCGCCGCTGCGGGTCGTAGGACGTTTCGTCCCGACCGTTTCGTCCCCTTGCTGTTCGTCCCGGCTGTTTCGTCCCAACCGTTTAGTCCCGGCCATTTTTAAGCGTGACCGTTTCGTCCCGCTGCTAACTACAGTATACTGCAAAGGCGGCGGCAAAATCAAATGCCAAATGCGCCACAACTTACCAAGAGGTCAAATGCCAGGCACACAGTGGCTTTCGGTGGCCTGGGTTGGGCTTTGTGCCAACGACCAACTCTTTGCGGTACTGTGGATCAGGTATACCTGTACCTGTACCTGATTATCAAGGATTTTCTTATCAAACTGTACAAAAAGTGTACAAAACTTTTGTTCGTCCTAAGTTAGAATATGATGGCTCAGAAGTTTAGAATCTAGAGGGGATAGGGGGCTGGACGCCTGATGAGGGCCTTGGCGGGATTGGGATCGTAAGGCCCCCTAGGCCCCCAGCCCATGTATTTTTAAAAGTCGAATCGAAACCACTTCCATCTAAATTTGAACTTGCTTACCCCTGGGGGGAACGGGAAGTATAAACCATATGCAAACTGGTAAAGTCATTGAAACTTCAGCTTGTGTAAAAGCTAGGGTTCGGACGATATATCGATATCGATAACGAAAAGTCGATATATCGACCCTTTTTCCAATATCGATATCGCGAAATTTCGCATCGATATTTTCGATATCTTTTGCGTGGAAAAGTAGAAAAAAAACAAAACTGACACCAAGTTTATTTCCTTTGAACAGTAAAAAAAGCAGTTTTCCCTGTACAACTCAGAAATCGATGTTATAGTCAAACAGGCGCATGATAGCTCTCAGAAGCATCAATTTTTCGGCATTCTCAGCTTTCTGACAGCAACGTGTTTTGTTGGTCGTCTGTAGGTTTGTAGTAGTTGCCGATCCGCAAACAACTTTTACCTCCAACCAATAATTAATTAAAATACAGGAGAATAAAGACACGACCGCTCGCCAGACAGTCAGACGGAGAGAGTGATAGAATGTTCTAGAGAACAATGGGCGAGCGGGCAACTAATCACACGGCGCTACAATACAGTGTCTGGCGTGTACACGGTTGCGGTAGGCTATCGCGGTTGTCTATACAACAAGTGGTGTGTATTTGCTAGCTGGCGCAACTACACACGCAACGCCAAACACATCACAACGCTTAGGTTCTCAAATGTCTGTACCAACAATGAAGAGTTGCTCACTCCGCACCGTTGAGGCAGGAGGGCAGAAGCAGGCACTCGGCTTAAACCTTGGATCTGACAGTTTTGCTGTGTAGTATGCAAACGTAGTATATTGTCGAAAATTGTAGTATAAAGTAGAATAATTTTGAGCTGGCGGTAATATACTGGACTGGCTAGTACCTGGCAACACTGACCATGCGCATAGGGCTTTGCGGCCTAAACCATTACACCAACTGTCCCGGCCGTACAGAGCATACAGTAGTATTGTTATTGAGTACAGCTGCTATTATGCATGGTTGTTACTGTATGAGTACGTATGACAGACTGGCTTCTGTTTAAAAGAATGAACGATTTCGTTTTCGCGCTTTGGATGTGCATGTTTCACTTTGTGAACCGGGACGAAACGGTCACTTGGTAAAACTTGGCCGGGACGAAACGGTCGGGACGAAACAGCCGGGACTAACTGCAAGGGGACGAAACGGTCGGGACGAAATGGGCGGATACCGCCGCTGCGACGGCAATTGACTTTTAAAAAGCAATAAATAGCGGCCATACCATCCACTCTAACGGACTCCACACTACGCTATTGTATATCCTTAAACCGGTGGTCACATAAAGAAGTATAAAATAGGTGTCGTGGTTTTTTCAGTATAAAGGTGGAATGTCAAGTAGAAGCTGGATGGAGTTGAAGTGATCGCTGCCTGGCCCCGTTACAATTTCGGGTGAGCAACTAGTTGCGTTTATCTGTATTGATGGTGTTTTTATTTTATGCTTATAATTTTCATAGATCTTCATTAACAAAGTGGTAAGGAAGTATGAGGAGAAATTGTCGAAGTTGCTAAGGTGGTAATCGAAGCCTCAACAGTTTTGGTATTTTCATACAGGGTGTCCCAAAAAATGATCACATTTCTTTTTACTGCCATTTCCACAAATTTTGACCAAATCGGCTGAAATTTGGACCATGGGTGCCAAAATTCATGGAATTTTATTTGTTAAAGTTTGGTGCACTACGCTTGACTCATTCCCGAGAAATTTCGAAAAAAGTTAAATTTTGTAATTTCAATAGTGAAAGCCGGTCACCGAAAAAACGTGACCTACTGGCCGACCGCGGAGTTAAATAGAGACCCAGATCCGGAGCTCTTAGGGCGCATTTTCTGAAATACTTGTGCCCCTATTCAACTCCACGATCTAAGCCTTGACAGCCAAATTAATGAACAAATAGAAATTTAGAACGCGCGCGCGGGCGTACATGATCCTATTAGTTTGACGAGTGGTGGGTTTGACAGGTACTACAATTTAAAAGATTTGTGCCCGTGAAAAGAAAGAGAGGCCGCTGACGTCGGCAACTAAACGTGACAATAGAAAGTTGTTACAATACAAATCAGAAAGGAATCACAACTAAATCACAGAGGATAGCCTGAAAGCTGAAAAGAGAAAGTTCGTCACACCTCCCAATGATGAAAAAGTGGCGTCCCGACACTTAAGCAGAGATAGAAGGATCCTGTTTTACAGTTAGTAAAAGCGCAAGCGTAAAGCAACAGTTCTACAACAAGTCAGGAGGGGACTGATTAAAATTAGGATAAACTAAAGATAGAAGTACAAAGAAAAGCACAGACAATTATGTCCATTACCTAGCTTACACTCGACTTAGCAACCACTCATGCAAACACACAGATACAAATACAGATATAAATCCCAACACCTACAAGTATTGCACAAAGTCCTAGCCATCACCTGAAACATTCTGTACACATTAAAGCTCGGTCAGGTACTAAGCCATGCCCTTAGGCAGCGACACTCAAGAATTAAACTATACAGGGACATTCTTAGGCCTCCAATGCTGTATGATTATACAAGATCCCATTCACCTATGGTTAATAGAGACAGTTATTTCAATTAACTATGTACAGGATTGTACTAGTTAAGGCGTTTCCATCACCGATTATGAGTATAGCATAGTGGACAGTTATCAACATTAACAGTTAAGCGCAACTACTTCATACCCTAATCATTTACCAGACGATCCAAATCTTTGGTCCCCCGGGTTGACGGTTCGAACTGACGGACCGGAAGCAGATACGGCCGAACCACTGGCAGACACACGAGTTGAGCGATACTTTTCTTGTCCGGCCGGCCCAGTACAGGCAGAACAAGAAGAAAGAAACAGACCGCGATACGTAGACTTTACTTGGCACGCACGGCCACATGTAGACAGCTTCTAGGCACACAGTGAGAACCAAAAAAGTCGGTCCGTCCGACTGACCTACCAAAAACTATTCGGAACTGTGAAAGGGGTGAGAGCGTTGTACACGAACCACTACATTAAGAATTTAGTCTGACCTAAAGGCACAGTCAACAAAGTACGGTAATGTACCAATTTAAACAACAAAAGTGCCAACTAATCACAAAATTCATAACAGCTAACAACAACATAAACATCAACTAATTAACAAAACAATTTTCAACAACAAATAGCTTTGTCGTGCTCTCCTGGGCACGACAATACTGTCTCCCTCCAGCATACTATGTAGTTGGGCAGTTGGTTAGGTTGATGAGGACGGCCTTCACGGTTCCGCGGTAGTCCTCATCAATTAGGACACCCAACACGTGTACTACTTTAACGGTCAACGAGGATCGATCCTTCAGCATACCGCAGCAGTCCATGGGTAAGTGAACTGCCTGCCAACTGAGTGTCTATGGTGCAAGGGGTGTGTGGTTGCAGCAGAACAGTGTTTGGCGTTGGCATATCGATGCCCGCTGCCCCAGGCGAACCATACTTGGGCGGTTGTTTCCAACCTCCTTGGAGGTGGTAGGGCATTACTGGGTAGCCAGTACGGCAGTCACCAGTTTAGTGCCGTTTAGACCTTGTGATCGGCATTATAGCATTGATATCGTTGTTGTTGCTTA